>PVJH01012433.1:0-64441 GCA_004026705.1 Nesogale talazaci
TGGTCCGTGTGAAAACAAGTTTTTGAATGTTAACTATTCTCTGACACTTTGGAGTTACTGTTGCTCTTCCCATTTCCATTAGGTCAATATCTGGTTCCTGACAATACTGTACAAGTTTAACATTCATTACAGGAAGTAGTCTGGGGTACGACGAGTGACATGTGGCTCGCCTCTGCGTGGTGCCGGGTCAAACTGCAAGCTGAAAAAAAAAAAAAGACTGGTTTATTTGTTGCTCACAGGCTAAGACATTATTACAGCCACAGGCTAAAGCAAGGATAGCCGTCTTTCAAGCCGTGCGTGTTTCTTCCCCAGCACAATCACCTCGTAGCCCATTCCCAACCTTCACTAAGGGTCTGTTAGAGGCAGCTCGTCTCTCCGGACAGAGAGGGGGGTCTTCTCTTAAAGAATGTTTTAAGAACATTCAAGAAGTTTAGATCATTTACTGTACTGTATCTATCATCTCATCCTCAGAATGTATTTTATTAAGTCCACAACAATAAAAACACGGGTTTAAGTGTTAGAAGCCCTAATAATTTACACTAGGGTCTACGCATGAGTTAGTTTCTACTGATGTGTTTCAACATCTCACAGCAAACTTCAATATCCATTAGTAATCTGATTTAGCAAAAGGTCTTTAGTGCTTAGTTGAATATCTCATTAAAACCACACATTCAAGTAATAGTGACCATTACACAGATGTAAATACTTACAAAGAGTATTTTAGGGTATCGTCAAGTTCCATGATTGCAGCTTGGTTGCCACAGCGATAGCAATAGTTTGGAGCACTGAAAATTGTTACTACATTCCGGTCATGGCACCAGTTATATCCCTGTAAGGAAAAGAAAGGTGATTATGAAAGCCTACTTATTCCCTGCACTCAAGAGACAAGATGACTACTCCTAGACCAACAGCTTGTGACAGACTATGACTTTAATTTTAGGCCTGTACCTTGTACAATTAAAAACATACAAATATGTTCATTTTCCCCAAATTACAAAACTAGATTTTTACTCTCAAATGAAAAATCCTTAGGAAATAGCAACCACCAAAAGTATACTGCTTATTTTCTGTGGCCTCTGGAAGTGCACTTGTGTTTGACACTCACTGCAGAAACACCGAACATGAATGAAAATTTACATGGACATTTCTTTCAGAGACCAAAATCGTATTCATTCCCGAATCAGTCCTGTCCTGGCCCACAAGTTGGTGTCTGCCTAAGTACTAAGGAAATATGTCTCTAGGGTCTCTCAGCACCCCTGCCCACCTGAACACAACACCTACTTTTCAAGTCCTGTTCACCAATTTCTTTCAGCAAGTCCGACTTCACTGCTAACACATGCTAATCAGTGATGTATGATGTTAAGAAATAGACGGTTTCCTCGGTTGCTGATGCTCTTTCAAATCACCTGCAATCCTAGCATCCAGAAGATCCCTAAATATTTTGGTTCTTTCTTCACAATCTCCACTCCTCACATACATGTGGTTAAATAGAATCAGGATGACAAAATGTTACATCCTTTCTCCTACCACTTACTCTCTTGCCCTTAAATTTCAAGTACTTCTAAATCATTTAAGAATTCTCTGAAAACACGTTACAATGTTACTTCATGGTGACCAATAACTTGATATTTCAATTCTGCACTTCCATCTACTGCGAGGGCTCAGGTTTTGACGACAAATTCATCAGAAGGAATGCATGATTGTTCTCAATCGTATCATTAATTCTAAACTCCACACCTTCCTTAAATTTACTAAAGAGCAAATCACATACCTCCATTACCAGTTGGTGAGCTCTTGACACCAACGTAAGGCCATTGGCATGATTAAATGTCTCAGAAATATCTTGTCCAAAGGTGTAACCAGCTCCTCGAGGAGATATGCCCCAACCACCTCGGTCATCTGGGTCTGACCACAGCAAGTCACACATTGGGCCCTGAAAAGCAAGTCCAACACATAACCGGCCTCATGAGTAAGTGAAAAGGGACGACATGAAATGTGAGAAACTCATCAGAAGCAGCACTATTATACTGCACCATCTCAGTGGTGTCTGGTGAATGGAACAACAAAATGTACCACTAAAATTAAATATCTATATCCCAATACCAGCACAAATCAAAAAGTACAACTTCCAGGTTTTCCAGCGAGGCAGAGTCTATTTCAACAAGCCCAAACGACTTACTTTGACTACAGGATATAAATCTCAATGACAAGCAGTGTTATTCAGTGGTTAGGGCCAAGGCTCTGAAGACCACCCTTAATTTTTCAATCTTCTGAAACCAATGAGGCTGATAAGTTTACTCCACTCCATAACTTCACAGGTGATGTCAGAATTACATGAGTTAACACATACAAAGAACTAACTTGCAGTTGTATTTCTTTTTTTTGTTTGTTTTGTTTTTGAGGCATCACTGTTCTCCGGTGGTGGGAGTAGGAGGCCCAGCCCCACTGCTGGAATTGAACCTCCATCTCAGTGGGCCGCAGTCCCGCGCACAACCACTACGCCACCGGGGCTCAGCCCTGTATTTCTTTTTCTAAGAAAAGTTTTCTGAAAAGATTTCATTAGCAAATAAAATCCATTACCTCATGAGGAACTTCTTGTAGGCGGTCAAGCGCTCTGATGTGATCCAGTGTATCTATGGATGGTGAGAGGCCACCATGTAGACAGAAGATCTGAAAAGGTTTAAAGTGCTCAGCTCATTGAGTTGTTATACACAAACAAGATCAGCAGTGGAACCCACCAACCTCTCTTTAGGAGACAGACGACTCTCTGAGAAAGTCAAAGACAGTTCTCTCCCGTCCTTTGGTATACTGAGAATGGGGATCCCCTCGATGACAGTGAGTGAGCAGAGCTGCAATAGTCCTCGTTTGGCCCTCTAGTCCTTCTGTGACCTGTAACGTGTCTTGTCTTTGCAGTGCCTCCACAAGTCAGCCCCCTCTAACGGAGTACATGCCTTCTCTTTCTCATAAATTATTACACTCCACCTCACTCGGCTGCTAAAAGAACTCACTTCTCTGAACTAAGTCCCTCTCGATACTGTTTCCCCTAACTGAAGAGAGTTAAGACACCATTCTCACAAAATTTCCTCTGCGTGACTAGCAGGACCAGTAACTAACCACATTTACTAAATTCTTCCTGAATGATTGGAACCTATAGCTTCTTACCTGCTACAAAGAAGATATTTAAAAAAGAAATGCTGGTTGAAAGAGTGCCATCAATAATATCTACTGTCATGGGCCCCCAACCCCCCACCCACTGCCATCACCAAATAGTCCAAAGGGATGTGAAATCAGGGAAAAAAGTGGCTGGTACCCAAACATCAAGCAGTAGCATCATGAATAATTTGACTTTTAAAAAGAGTCTCACACACACACACACACACACACACACACACACACACACACACACAAATCACATACCTGCCCATCCACCAAGGCAGTGAGAGGAAGATAGTCAAAAAGATCTGTAAAGTATTTCCACACATTTGCATTTCCATATTTCCTTAAACATTCATCATAGAAACCATATACTTGTGTGATCTGTCTGCTCTCATGATTCCCTCGAAGAATGGTGATGCGTTCACGGTAACGAACCTGAAATAACAATAAAAATCAAAGGACAGCTTGGGAAAGTGCCCCACCCCCTACCCCACTGTCATAAGATAGATGTCTGCCAGTCTCCTCTCACCTAAAAGTCAACTCACGTCCAGCATACTGAAGGAACATAAAACTGATGCCTGGCTTCTTTGCTTTAGCATACATATTTTGGATGGCTGTGTTATAATAGCAAGATGAATGGCTTTATTATTTAACTGCTACATATTATTGTCATGTATGGGTATACCACATTTTATTTTTCCCATCAGCAGCTGATGATTTGAATTTGAATTTCCTTTGTTCTCCTCGTTCGATGTGGAGCGATGCTGCACCCAGCAGCCTGGGGTATGGTCATGAGCTGGGCTGCGCTATGTGTGGTTGGCAGATGGAAACCGCCAGCAGCTCCACGGGAGACTATGAGCCTCGCTTGGAATTTTTTTCTAGGGACAAGCTTTTGCTTTTCGTGGATAGTGTTCTGGACTATGATTGCTGGTCATGTGGTAAATATAGGTCCTCCTTATTGAGGAACTGCTAAGCTGTATATCCAAGGAGCTGTACCACTTCATAAATATTACTATCTGCAATAATACCAACATCTGGTATTGTAAATCTTGCTGATTTAAAACCATTTTCAAAGGTATGAAATAGTATTTCACTGCAGTTTAATTCCCTAGTAATGACGGTGTTAAACATCTTTTCATGTGCTTATTTGACCTTTTACACTCCTTCGGTTACACAAAAAAAGTTTGCCTGTTTTCAAACTGAGCTTTATTAAGTTATTATAACGGTTTTAAAATACACACAATCTGGCTACAAGTATTTAATCACACACATTATTTGCAAATGTTCTCTATGAGTTTACGACCTTTCTTTTTCGTAATGGAAAACTGTTGAAGTCTGCTAAAATCCTAGTCTTACAAAACGTAACTTTGGTATAAACGTTAACAAATGGGTAAGAAGCACAGGCCACAAGATTTTCCCTTCAGTGTCCTACAAGTTTTATGGCTGTAGTTTTCAAGTTTTTACCAGCTTGTTTGTGGTATGCGGTAAGATGGTTAAGTTCACTTTTTGCATATGGACACCCAGTGGGCCAGCAGCACTTATCAGAGGGCAGTCCTTTCCCCATGCGTGAATTCTTACAGAGGGCATTCACCCCTCTCTGGGCAATGGGGTTCCTCCTGAGCTTCCAGCACAGGTTTGGTTACTTTCATGGTCGACACATCTATCATCAAATCCACTCCCTGCTTTTACAACAGATGCAGAACGTGTTTTGTAACATTTTGCATGACTCAGATTAGTAGTTCTATGAACGCCTTCATTATATTAATTACCTAAAGTTTAGTTCTGGCCAAAACCACTCCTTGCTGCTTCTCTAATATTGAGGTTGTGGCAGTCAATTTACCATTCTGCACTCTGTAATAAAGAGCTCAGCTGGCTAGATTTTCATCTGCACATATCACAGTGGTACAACTGGTATTCACTATCAATTTGCAACTTGCTCTTTTCATTAATCATTTCTACTGATCTGAAATACTGTCATGTTAAATAGTTGCAAAACAGTCCTTTGACATAAACCGTGATTTAGATAAACCACCTACTTAAATCAATTTTTGTCTTTTGTGATAATAATGTTGCACTCTTCACATAAGAAAAGCTTCTTTTCCGATTACAATTTCATCCTCAGTAAAAAATTAAGGATAATATTACTGTGTCAGGGTAAAAACCTTGAAATAGGTTATGGTGCTGTAAAATACTTCAGATGTAACTAATATGTAATTAGATTACCTCGTCACATCCCAATCAACTGAACCGAAGTTCCCATATGATTAATGAACATTTTTCCAGAAACTCTGATTGAGGCATTCTCTCCTTAGAGAAGAGCCCTTTGTTTTTATTCTGTACCACCCCCTTACTCAGCATGAAAACAAGGCTTATGACTCATACGTGCAAACCTGAAGAATGACATTCCTCAATGCCCAGGGTTGTTCTAAAAACGAACATTCAGATGGAGAAAAGCACCCATTCCTGGGAAATGGAAAGCGAGGGGTCATTTTATCAAATTCAGAATGTCCCAACATAAAATTGAGATTACCTTAAGAGCTACAAGCAGTGTAACTGTTTCAACTGAATAATAGCCTCTGTCGACGTAATCTCCCATAAACAAGTAATTTGTATCTGGTGATTTGCCACCAATTCTAAACAGTTCCATGAGATCATGAAATTGCCCATGTACATCTCCACAGACAGTGACTGGACATCGAACTTCTTGCACGTTGGATTCTTTTGTCAGGATTTCTTTAGCCTACAGATGGGAGAAAAGGCAAACCATTACATGTGGCACTAGATATAAACACAGGTAAATTTACTAATAGATCTCAAAGAGTAGGCTCAAAATAAGGTCCTAGTGGACATGATACAGCTGGGTCCTTCTATCCCGTGGTTCTTTCCCTCTGACACTTACATTAGCAACTTTACAAAACCAATGAAAACTGGAGAAAGACAGATATCGACTTCCTAGCTTTGCAGTTCTAAGTTTAATACTGCCATTTTAGTATCCCAGGCTCCAAGGAAAAGTTCAGTGGAATGGCCTGACTTTTTAAAATTATGTTCAACGGTCATATAGCCCAGGAACAACAAAGCCCACCACAGGACACCAGCCTGTGGAAAGAACCAAATATCAGATCATTATGTGCCCACCCTCCCAACATGATCGCTGAAGACAAAAAGGAGCAGATGCGAACAGAACGGAGGAATCCAGTGGTGCTCAGCTACCAAACGATAAATTACCTGGGGTCTTAAAAGCTTGACCAAGTGGCCATCTAGCCCAGAAGAAACACACTAGCCTGTGTGATCATGAGGGGTGGAAGGAGTAGATATCAAACATCAAAGAACAAGAATCATATCACTATGCATGAGAGGGAGAGCAGGGTGGGGACCAATTGGACACCCTCTCACAGGGGATTCATGGGGAATCAACAGGTCAGTCAAGGTGCAGTGAGGTGGCGATGAATAATAAAACACTCCTCTAGTTCCTGAAGGCTTCCTCCCCCCAACTATCATGGTCCCAACTCCACCTTACAAATCCAGCTGAACTGGAGGCGGCACACTGGTAAGAAATCGGAAATGGAAATATGGGGAAATCAGGACAGATGAACTCCTTGGGGCCAGTATTAAGAGTGGAACTACTGGATGGGTGAAGGGAAGGTGGGGTAGAGAGGGGGGGGGTCAACTACAAGGATCTACACGTAACCTTTTATCGGGAGGGCAGACATTGGAGGAGTGGGTGAAGGGAGTGTAAGATATGACAAGACAGTGATAATTTATAAAGTACTGAGTGTTGGTGGAGGAGGAGGGAGCAAGGACAGAGGGGAAAGAATGAGAAACTGTTATCAGGGGCCCAAGTGGAAAAGCAGCTATTTGGAGAATGATGACGGCAGCAGGCATGTGAAGGTGCTTGGCACAATATATGTATTTATGTATTGTGAAAAGCGATGTATGAGCTCCTAATAAAATGATAAAAAAAATTTTGTTCAAATACATTAAAATGTTGTATTTTGGGCTGAGCCCCGGTGGTGTAGTGGTTGTGCGCGGGACGGCGGCCCACTGGGAAGGAGGTTCAATTCCAGCAGTGGGACTGGGCCTCCTACTCCCACCACCGGAGAGCAGTGATGCCTGCCCCCCCAAATGTTGTATTTTATATTCTTAACACCGCAATATAAAAATTTTGCTTTATAGCTGTAGAATAAACTTTTTATGCTGCTTTGAAACATTACATGACACCAGCATATGTGATCCATAGATGAAAATTACAAAATTCAAATATGGTGAAGAGAAAAGCATCAGAGTTAAAATTTTAAACACCGCTTTTTGGCAGCCCATGGGGGATAGTGAAAGCCCAAAGTTCATCTGCAGAGTGTCTAATCGGACAGCCACTGGCAGATCCAGGCTAGTCATAGGCAAGAGTCTTAGAAGACTACTGTCAGAGACCACTGTCATCTTGATGATGCTGGATTGGACTCAATACTGGACCGGTGACCACCCTAGTGATTCGACTTGAGATTTGTCTACGTGCCAAGTATGGCTTTCTGGTTCCACGACAGAAATTTCTTCCCTATCTTTTTGAATGCTGTGGGTATCTTTTCATTCTTATGCATTATTTGAAAATTTGCCTTGATATTATTGTTTTTATCCTTACCATCTTAGTGGGATTTTGTTTATTGTTTTCTGTTGGGTCTCCCAGCTGTGAAGCACAGGAGTAGTGGATGCATAATGAGAAAAACTTCTAAAGCGAGTGATACAGAAATTGAATAATTCTACCAGTGTCTTCAGTCTGAAATTGCTAATTGGTGATCAAAATGCAAAACAAAGGGGACGGAACATTGGATATACTGGTGATAGACAAAGCTGGAGATCCATGACAGAATTTCCCAAGACCAACAACAACTTGTAAGTCATTAAAAAAACCCTTTCACGGACTCCTTTACATGGAATGAATACACAGAAATCATTCTATTCATGGAAAAAGATGATGGAGAAGCTCAATATGAGCAGCTAAAACAGGCCATGGACCAACCGTGGGCATGTAGAAGCCCTGAAAGAACTCTGGAACATAACGAACGGGGGGTAGAAAAAGTAAATGAGGATGGCCACTTTAAATAAGGCATCACAGAAGATAGCCAGTCAGTAAAGTGCAACCTAGCAGGAAAGCGAGACAAGAAAATGATCATTCCTACAGAAAGGGGCAAGCAGTTAACAGTGCATTCTGGGCAGACAAGCCGTCAGGGTGTAGAGGGAGAAATAGGACATAGAGTCTGATGGGCAGTAACCAAGCACTTGAGCACACAAAAGTCTAATGTAAATAGCATTAAAACAATTCAATGACAACAAAGTGTGATGAGTGAATTTGGAATTTCAGAGGCATGGTCATGGTGTAGGGAGGCGGGTCTTGAAACAGAGTCAACCTTAAAGGTCACGTAGCAGTATTCAATGACCAATCCTAAATCTTAGTGTCCAATTCATTCTTCTAATCTATCTATCCTTCGACCTCGTAGCCATTACCCCAGTCTACTTACGCCACCAGCTACAATCTTATCAGGATTACTGCACCAGCCTTCACTCTAAACTCCCAGGTTCCAATCTATTTTTCATGCAGCAAAGTGACAACTTAAAAAAAAAATCTTTTGGGCTCAGCCTTGGTGGTGGTGTGGTTTTGCGCGGGTCTGCGGCACTCTGGGTTGGAGGATCAAATCCAGCAGCGTTCTCCAGGAGCAAGGCTGGGCCTCCTACTCCCACCACCAGGGGCAGGGATACCCACCCAAAATCTTTTGTTGTTATTGAAATTATACACAGCAAAAATCTACATCACGCAAAGAGACTGAAACACATAGAGGTTGGCAAAAACTAGGCATGTGGTTCATTCGGCTTCAATGAGGGTTCCTATGGAAACAAATGGGGATTTTTAAGGAGAGGCGGCGAGCAAGGGGAAAAAAATTTCTACACATACAGTTCCTTGATACTCATCGCACTCAAGTCAAAGTATTTTTTTTTTTTTAAATCATATTCCTTTTCCCCACACAGCCCTAGCTAGAAAATATCTGGGACACATAAGGCACTAACATACAAAGAACTTCAACAAGTTTGTGAAAAAAAAAAAAAAAAGGAATTCAAAGATAATAGGATTTTCCCAGGAAGTTGTTGAAGTCTCCTTGTATTTGCTGAATGACACAACAATCTAAACTGAGATGTCTGACAGCTCGTCTTCAGGCAGAGGCAAGGGAGTCTTCCAGGAGAGAAGCAGAACAACCTGGAAATTGGTACCAAGTTGGAAAGTTTTCTATTAAAATCATGAAAGAAAATTGTGTCTAAGCAAGTACTACTTCGTCTTTTAAATATAGGCAACTCAAACATTCTACTGTAAAATGTACACATTTTATAGTGATACATTCTTATGCAACATTCAAGTACAACATATGTAACTGCCCCCTTTAACCACTCTGCACTGTGCATTCTTTCAGACCTCATTAACAAACTTTACACATAGATTGCATTTACAGAAACATGGACTAGCAGTCAATTTCTCTCAACAATTATACATAAATAGATTCTTAGTGACTGAGGATTCGCTCACTGATGAAAAATTCTATTACCCATTTTATGGGGAGTGTAGTTTAAAGACACTACTGTCAACACATAACCTAGTATTTGACTCATTGTGCATGTGTGCACACATCTATGCCTGTTTCCTGAGAGAATACCATGACATGGATCAATTAGTGTACCTTGTGGTTTGTATTTCTTAATGTTGATGTTCCCAAATCATCCTACACAATGAGAAAAGGCTATTAAATTTTAAAAAGCTTTAAATCTGGGCAAGGTAATCCAAGTTTTTGCTTTCCTTCCTACCGAGTTTCACAGACCAGAATCCCAGAGAAAGTGGTGGTATGGGTGTCACACTCAATCATAATTAACTACAAAATGCAATGTTACAAGAGATCAGATTTAAACATGCCTTCTGTATTTTGTCTTCATGATTTCAAGATGATTAAGGACACCAAAACACACTACTCTCACCCCAAATAATAAAGGCTGAAGATGATGTTTGTATTAAAGTATCTTACAGTAAGAAAACATTATCCATTGGCAAATGAAAATTATGAACCCTCAGTCCACCTATGTGGACAACATTCTTATTTCAAAATCCACGTTCCTAAAGGTATAGCAAGGGGCTGAGCCCCGGTGGCATAGTGGTTGTGTGCGGGACTGCGGCCCACTGAGATGGAGGTTCAATTCCAGCTCCACAGGAGCAAAGGCTGGCCCTCCTACTCCCACCACCTGAGGGCAGTGATGGCCCCCCCCAAAAAAACAAACAAGCAAAAAACACATAGCATATATCCTAAAGCAAAGTTATATCTTTTTGTTTGTTTGTTTGTTTTTGGGGCATCAGTGCCCTCTGGTGGTGGGAGTAGGAGGGCCAGCCTTGCAGCTGGATTTGAACCTCCAACCCAGTGGGCCGCAGTCCCGGGCACAACCACTACGCCACCGGGGCTCAGCCCCCAAAAGTTCTTTTTTAACCTTTTTTTGGGGGCATCACTGCCCTCTGGTGGCAATGGGAGGCCCTTGCTCCTTAAGAGCTGCTGCTGGATTTGAACCACCAGCTCTGTGGACCACAGTCCCACACTTAACCACTACACCACTGGGGCTCCGCCCGCAAGGTTATATCTTATATGGGTAAAGAAGAAGCACAATCAATAGCTCCAGCTACCAACACCTTGTTTTTAAAAACACTGATAACAAAGTTGTGTGTCAGGAGGTTTCAAGAGTCCCAGGGTACATAATAGCCTGCCTCTATAGGGCCACTAAATGGGCTAAGGGTATCCCAATAGTCTCCAGTCCTTGACCTTGAAATTTAGCATAAAAATGTGTTCCCTAACAGATACCTTTTCACGTATTTATCTTGATCCCAAAATGGAAGCCCCTGGTCAGCTAAAGTATGCACACATGCAACGACATAGATTCAAATATACTGATACATGGCCATACACTCCTGCAAAGGATCAAAATCTCAGAAACTTACTGCTACAGTTCTACCCTGTACTATTCAGAGTCAGAATTGTCTGGCTGGCACTGTTTGGTTTTGGAAAACATTTTCCCCAGGCCACCAAATTTCTCAGTTTTAACACAACAGTTTTAGAAATGGTTTCTAAAAATGTGTACCATACTCAATTTTATGATTTATCAGAAATTTACCGAAATTCAGTATAATGAAATTAATGAATTGAAGTAAAAATGACTTAATGTCTTAGAATAGACCAGCCCCTAACACTCACGGGGTTCCATAGAAGCAATTGTACAGCTATATAAAGATCATAGTAAAGTCACAGACGATAGGAGAGAAAGTAAAAAACGGAGTCAGACTCAATTCATGGTAGTGTGCTCACTTCAGCCCCTTTTGGTGGTCCATGTGGAAGTGGGGGAGGAGAGGGCACAATGTACCTACCAGTGTGTAAACATGGCTTGTAAGCACGTTTTATGCAGTTTTTGTGATCTAATTAGGAGTCTCAGCTGATATTTGGGCCAACTTATACTCACTTAGGGGCATGCAAATCCCACATACGTCACAGGAAGGGGTTGTACCACAGGCAATACAACAAGGGAGGGGACAACCTAGGGGTGTACATGCAATAGTAAGAGGAGAGATTAGGGCTACAGGTGTGACTAGATGGGTGAATCCTAGATTCAAGATGGCAGCCTAACCTGAGCGTCCTTGAGCTGGCTAGACTTACACTCTAGATTCTCCAGGTAAACAATCACTAGCTTTATCGGTAGGGAGTGTGGACCAGACAGTAGTTGGATCGCTCAGGATGGCTGATGCCTTCAGGGAGATAGCTTCTCATCAGCGTGCTTCCAAGTGTGCTTCAATCATTTACTCTGTGTTGCAAGCAGTGCCCTAGGTCTGATATATGTGGGGGGAGTCAAACTGGGGAAAGCCTTTTTGCTTAATATATATAATTTTTTAAAACTTTTTTTTTGGGGGGGGGGCATCACTGCTCTCCGGCGGTGGGAGTAGGAGGCCCAGCCCCACTGCTGGAATTGAACCTCCGTCCCAGTGGGCCGCAGTCCCGCGCACAACCACTACGCCACCAGGGCTCAGCCCCCTATATATATAATTTTATCAGGGGCTCGTACAACTGTTACCACAATCCATACACCTATCCATGTGTCAAACACATTTGTACATTTGTTGCCCCCATCATCCTCAAAACAGTTGCTTTCCACTTGAGACCTTACTATCAGCTCAATTTTTCCCTCCCTCCTGAACACTTGATAATTTATGAATTATCATTATGTTGTCGTATCTTACACTGTCGGACGTAATGTGTCCCTTCACTATTTTTCTGTTGGTCCCCCAGGAAGGAGTTTATATGTAGATCCTTAGAATCGGTTGCAGGGGAAAGCCTTTTTGTATCTCACAAATGTCAATCTCTCTGAATCACGGTTACACAACTGAAAACAGACTATTTAATTTAAGAAACTTATGAGCGCTACTAACAGTGAGTACATGAGTGAAGACAATATTCTAAAACGGACTGTGGTGATGACAGTACAGCTCTTCTTGATGTGTCAGTACTATGGAATTGTTTGATGTGTGAATGTTATGCCAATAAAACTCTTGGGGGGGGGGGCCTGAGCCCCGGTGGCGTAAGTGGTTGAGTGCAGAACTGCAGCCCGCGGGCTTGGCGGTTCAAATCCAGTGGCAGCTGGGTAGCACCCATGACCACCAGAGGCAGTGATGACCACACCAAAAAAAAAAAAAAAAACTCTTGGGGGGAGGGGAAGAAAACTACAGCTGTGGGAAGTTATACTTCTACATCATTCCGGCCTCTAAGGACAATCTACTTGAAGGAAAGCAACCCTCAGAGAAGTTATTACTCGAGATTATCAAGGTTGTCTCAACACCCGACGTTTGGATTAAGATATCGCCTAGCTTTCTTTTTCAACTCCCTGTAACACCATCAGCTGTGCTCTGCATGGCTGCAAGGCTTGTTCTGCCCTTCATGGACACAGGCTGTCCTCATCACTTTGCCACTGGGTGCCACGGAGTCAGCTCCATTTCCGAGCAGAATGGAGCCAACAGCCTGCCGTTGAGCATTTCCTAGGCTGCCTTTTCTCCTGGATGCTGACTGTGCCACTGACCTGATCTTTTGAATAGAGTCAAGCACTGACCAGGGAAGCTTCCAATCACCATGGCCACATAAAATTACCAATAACACAGACCTAACCCTTTCCTTACCTCAGGTACATAAGCACCAGTTATACTTTCCGTCTGGGGGATAGACTGGGGTGCTTTTGGACCACTTACACTACGTGCTGGCAGTGAGGCAGGAACTCAAGGCTGTACCAAGCCAAATGAAGCCCAGCACTGCTGTGGGGCAGCCTGAAAGTGAGATTTTGTGGAATGTTTTTGTTTCTTTGGGCTTCTGAGCAGCAAATAAAGCTTACAAAAATACATTTACTGCTTTGCTTGTGTTACTGGGAAGGTGTGGTTTCTGACAAAAGGCAATATTCAAATGGAAAAAAAACTTTTGTTTTTTTTTCCCCAGGTAGAACAGTGTGAGCAAGCACTTCATGACTCCAGAGATACAAATAAGTACCACTTCCAATTTTCACTGCTTGGGCTTCAGAGCAACTAAGCATGCCACAGTGCCTGTGTGTTACTACGTACTTTACAATCTTTCACTCAGTTCGGGGCAAAACTTTTTCTCAACTCATCCCTGATCTTCTCCTACCCTTTGTCTCCAGAGTTCACTGGCATACATGTACACCACGATATCCATTACTCATTTTATTGGGGGCTCTAACAACAATCCATACAGCCACTGTTAAGCACATCTGTACATATGTTGCCATAGTTCTTTTTAAAACATTTTCTACTTGAGCCCTTGGTATGAAGCCCTTTCTATTCCTTTCCCCTACCCACATGAACTCTGGATAATTACAATCAGTTCCTCCTTTCTCCACCGCCCACCCCCATCCTCATAGTATAGTTACTTCCATGATTGTTCTTGAGGAGTTTATCTACCCTGAATTCGTGTCTTCAGATCTCATCTGTACCAGTGCATATTCTCTAGTCTAGTTGGATTTGTATGGTAGACCTGGGATCGTGATTGTGGTGGTGGAGGGGGGAGCATTAAAGAACTAGAGAAAAGTTGTATGTTTCATAGGTGCTATGCTGCACCCTGGCTGGCTTGTCCCTTCCTTGTGACCCTTCTGTGAGGGGATATCCACTTATTTACAACTGGGCTTTGCATCTCTACTCTGATTTCATTTGCATCAATATGATTGTTTTGGGTCTTCTGATGCCTAATATCCGATCCTGTTGACACCTCATGATCACACAGGCTGGTTTCCATATAGGCTTTGCTGCTTCTCTGCTAGATGACCACTTGTTTACTTTCAAGCCTTTAAGACCCCAGCAGCTGTATCTTTTGAAAGCCGGGCACCATCAGCTTTCTTTGCCACTTTTACTATGCACACATTTGTCTTCTGTGATCATGTCAGGAAGGTGAGCATCATGGAATGCCAATTTAATAAAACAAAGTGTTCTTGCATAGAGGAGGTATTTGATAGGAAGTTCAATGCCCATCTGCTGCCTCAATACTAATCCTATAAGTGTATGCCCGTAGATCTATTTCCCCATCATCATATAAATTTACCTATGTACATACCTGTATTTATTGGCACCTAATCTTAGTGAGGAATCGCTGTATGTTTGCTTCTCTGTTAGCAGGAATCTCTACTTTTGAGAGTCTAACTATGATATGCCTCAGTGCATACATCTTTCTAAGTTTATCCTGCTTGAGGAGCTTCAACTTGGACTTGTACATTCTCTTAATCGGGAACTTTTCCTGTCAGCATTTCCTCAAATATTCCTTTTTTTTTCTTTCTCCTATTTCCTTCTGAAATGTTCAAATCAATGTATTAGGTCACTCGTTCTGCAATTCTTTAAGCTGTGCTAAGTCTTGGGTCTTCATTCTAGTTGCTCTTCAATGTCCACAATTTTAACTACCTTTAATAAGTGACTATCCTTTAATTCAGATTCTTTGCTGTCTGAAGAAATCTGTGGGTAAGGGCTTTCTCTTTTCTTACTCTTTTAACTGCCACTCTTTGGGCATACTCATTTGTAAGGGCCATTGTTTTCCTGTTCTTTGTGTATCTTTTAAGTTTCATGGACACTGAAATTTTTGAAAAAATTAAACTTTCTTTCCCCTTTCCTCCCAGTGGTTTGGTGTTTTTGCCTACACTACTTTCTGCAAGTAACTCTTAGGTGAGCAGAGCCTTTAGCCTTTTCTTACAGTGTCTTCTCAGTGAATGCTCCTTCCCTCTCCTGGTTCAGTTGGGATTCAAAAACTCCAGATATGGTTTTTCAACTTTCTCGTTCTTCCAAATATACCAACTAACATGCTGAGTCATTCTGTTGACAAGTGTGCACTCCTATTCGGGTGAAGACGTCATATATTAAAATTAATCTACCTGAGGGCGCAGTCCCTTCTCTCTGGTTATTATTCCCTTCCTTTAATTTAAAGCAGAAAAAAAACAAACAAATTTACTCGGATTCTGGGAAGATGATAATGTAAAATGCAGAAGAGTAGTCTAGGATGGTTGGCTATCGTGCAGCCTTCCCTGAAGATTCCTGCTTCCTAACACACAGCTAGTTGCTTCAGAGCCAACTGGAAGTGAGGGTGTTAGGTTTGGCCTGCTAGGTTCAGAGGATGGAGCTATGGAGTACATGGGGCGGTCAGTTCGTGTTTTTAGGGGAGCAGGTTCCTCTTGCAAGCAGATCCACTTTAGGGGCCTTCTGGCAATTGGTAAGAGGCTTGCAGCCAACAGTGCCTGGGTGGGGTAGGCACTGGCATATGTCAAATGGGCATGGGCACCTCAAGGAGGTCTGTCTTGTTACTTCCATCCCTCAGGAGTATGCTGGCTGTGGGTGTAGCCTCCACTTAAGATGCCTGCTTCCTAGTGCAGAGAGTATTGGTGCAGAGAGTAGGCAGAACTGACATCATCACCTTGGGAGGTCTGTCCTGTTGCTTCAAAAGCTTGGATTATGGAAGTGTGCAGAGAAGCGGTGGATTGCGGACTATGAGCTGACTCTACAGCACACTTCACAGGAGGCAAGCAGCTCACAGTCTACTTGGGGGATGTGCTGGCACACTCCAAATGGATCACAGGGTGGTCTTGTTGATTTTGGAGAAGATTGGGGGCCTATCCAATTGTACAGGAGACTCTTTTTCTAGGGCCTCTCCCCCATCTGGGGAACCGTGGAGCAGGCAGGGATGGTAACATGGGATTCTTTGCCTATTCCCGTTCTCTTCAGTATAGAACAATAGTTTATATTACCATTTTCACAGAATCCTGATTTATTTTGTTTTAGTTATAAACTTATACTTCATTATTTTCTTTCTTTTTTTTTTTTTGGGGGGGGGGGGCATCACTGCTCTCCGGTGGTGGGAGTAGGAGGCCCAGCCCCACTGCTGGAATTGAACTTCCGTCCCAGTGGGCTGCAGTCCCGCGCACAATCACTACACCACCGGGGCTCAGCCCCCATTATTTTCTTTTAAAAAGTATTTTATTGGGGGCTTGTACAACTATTATCACAATCCATCCATCCATCGTGTCAAGCACATTTGCATATTTGTTGCCACCATCCTTCTCAAAACATTTTCTTTCTACTTGAGTCCTAGAATCACCTCATTTCGCCCCCTCCCATGTGAACTCTTATTATATAAATTACTATTATTTTGTCATGTCTTCCACTGTCTGCCGTCTCCCTTCACCCACTTTTCTGTTATCTGTCTCTCAGGAAGGGGATGTATGTAGATCCTTGTGATCAGTTCCTCCTTTCTAACCCACCTTCCCTTTGCCCTTCTGGTATCGCTACTCTCCTTATTGGTCCTGAGGGGGTTAATCTGTCCTGGATTCCCGGTTTCCAGTTCTTCTCTATACCAATGTACATTTTTTGGTCTAGTCAGATTTGTAAGGTAGAATTAGAATAAATTTGTACTTTAATTCATATGTGACACAACTGCTCAAGTCTCTTTGTATCAGTTACTTCAAATCTAAATACAATTTAAAACATTATGACACTAAAGATCTTTTAAAATGTTCACTAATGACCTTGTAATACTTCAGAATCCCATATCATCACTGAATTGGGACCTGGAATTTTAGAAATATCCTCAAAACTCTAAAAAAGTCATCAGTGGGGCTGAGCCCCGGTGGCATAAGTGGTTAAGTGCAGCTCGCAGGCTTGGCGCTTCAAATCCAGCAGCGGCTCTCAGGAGCAGCACTGGGTAGCGCCCACGACCACCAGAGGCAGTGATGCCCCCCCAAAACAAACAAACCAAAAGTCATCAGTGGTATCATAATACATATGGTAACAGCTAACTAGACCCTCACCACTTAAGAGCAACATTTACTAAAGAAATATTGTTTTATTTTTCAAAGAATAATGAATTGGAAACAACCACCCTATCTTTAAAGTCTCCAAGACTTGGAAACTTCAACCAAATCAGATCACGCCACTCCACAGCAATGCCACCTGCAAGAGCGTGCAGCAAACAGCCTCTCTGGGTGCAGAGCACTCTTCTTGCACCACTCTCTCAGGAAATGCTCAAGTACCATTTGAAAAATAACTCCAGAATCTCAAGCAACATTTTCTGTAGTCTCAAAAACAATCATATGATAGTACTCGTTCTGGCACTAAGGTATATGAAGAAAGAGCACACTTTAAGTATCAGTTCAGTTTTTTCACTTAATGATATTCATCATTGGTGTTTGTTATTTGAAAGTAACTACACTCATTATCTTATGGCGTAAGAGTGCTTTCCTTCAAAAGAACTATTCTCACTTCTATAAAAGGAGTTACTGTCTTAAGTCAAATGCTGAAGAACCCCCAGGTCTATGTTGAGGTTCATCTGTCAAATGCTGACAAATTATCTGTCTTTCAGAAAGAAATTTTCTAAAAAAAAAAAAGGAAAGAAATATTCTATACGATAATTTTTGGCTATGTGGGACAAATTATTATAAATAGAAGTAAAGAAGTAAAATTCTATATAAAGAAGCCAACACTCTTGGGATTAAATGAGAAAAAATTAACCTCTTTTGAACTTCAGTATTATTTGATGATGGAATCTGTTTCGTTTCCCTCTTTTATTGTGGGAAAAAGATACACATCAGTATCTGTCAACACAACATTTACATGTGGTGCCACCACTATGAAAATTCTTCGTCCAAATACATTTCACTACCATCAACAAAAATTCAATGGCCACCAAAACAAACCTCTTACTCCTTCCCCCCCAATCCTGGCAACCATTAACAATCTTTAAATTCGATGTATGTCATTTACTTCGTGTAAGAGATCACACACAGCATTTATTCTGTTGCAGTGAACTTTATTTGCTCTGCAGCTGTAAAGGTTCACCCGTATGGTAGCGTGCCTCTGATTTCTTTCTCATAGCAGCTACATAATAGTTTGTTAGTACACAAAGGGGATTAGAAAATGCCTTTAAGAAAATAGAATTAAAATGTTGTAATAAACACTGACTGGTGTGCAAGTTCTCATCTTAACTTCTGGGTCTACATGTAGGATTGGAATTGTTCAGTCAGTAATGTCAAACTGTGTCAGAATGGTTGTACTGTTTTAAATTTCCACTAAAAATGAATAAGGTTCTAATTCTCTACAACTTCACCAGATTTCAATTCAATTTTCTTTTCAGATGTTTCTTTTTGTTGGTAGATACTGCTATTCTAATAGATGAGCTGATGAAGACTTTGACTCATACTTTGGACAAGTTATCAGGAGAAATCAGTATCTATAAGTCGACGTCATGCTTGGTAGAGGGGTAGTAAAGACTAAGTCCCTCCACAAGATGCACTGGGTTGACACAGTAGCTGCAATGATGGGTTCAAACGACCTCTGTGAAGATGGTGCAGAACCAGGCAGTCCCTCCGTCTGCTGGACACAGGAACCTGAAGTTGGAACTGTCTTGATGGCACTGAACAACAACGGCTTGGTGGTGCTGTTTGATGGGTACGCAATGGACCAATAAGAAGGTCGATGGCTGAAATCCATGAGCCAACCATGGTAGAAAGAGGCCGTTTGCTCCCACAAAGATCTACAACTTAAAAAAAAACAAAAAACCTACAACTTCGAAAAGCCTCTCTAGCAGTGTTTCTCAACCTTCCTAATGCTGCAACCCTTAAATAGAGTTCCTAATGTTGTGGAGACCCCCAACCATAAAATTATTTTCGCTGCTACTTCGTAACTGTACTATCACGAATCGTCATGTAAATATTTGATATGCAGAATGTATTTTCTTTTCTTTTTTTTTTGGGGGGGGGAGGGGGCATCACTGCCCTCTGGTGCAGGATGTATTTTCATTGTTACAAATTGAACATAACCAAAGCCGTGATGAAATCAAAAAAACAAGATGTAATTATATACTGTGAAATATTCATTTCTAAGTACAAATAAATGAAAATTTGTCTTGAAGCATAGGTAAGTCTTAATATAACAACAGTAAACTACATTTTGTGCTACATTTTGTGACAGTATGCTTAAAAAGCCAAGTCAGTGTGAAGGTTGAGAGAGCTTCTTTCTCACCCAAAATCAGCATTATCTGCATGTTGGCGGATCAGCCTGGAGACAGATAGAGGAGTGGTGTCTGGGTTCCTAAGACCATCGGAAGTATGTGTTTTCTGATGGTCTTCTGAGATCTCTGTGAAGGTCGTTCGACCCCAAAGGGGTTGCAACCACAGGTTGTGAACCACTGCTCTATAGGGCCACTGTATTAGAATTGATATGCTGGCAGTGGATTAAGTGGGAGGGTAATGACTAATGATGTTGAACATGTTTTCACGTGCCATTTGATACCTTTTGGGTGAACTGTTCAGGCCCTTTGTTCATTTCTTGCTCAGGTATTCTTTTTGTTAAATTATAGAAGCTGTATATATATGAAGGAGTACCTCCCAAAAACTGGAATTGTGCTGGACAGAGTGGGGCTTATGTAGTATGCATTTTTCCTGCTAGGAAAAACTGGAATTGTGCTGAGCAGAGCGGAGATTATGTGGTATGCATTTTTCATGCTAGGCAAGGATCCAGCAACTTTCTCTGAGTTAGTGCACCCAGTGGCACCACCTGGGAAGATTCTTTCTGGTCACGTGAAATTTTGTTTCCTGCTTGGGAAAAATGCTGCAGCAACTGTTGTGATGCTGAACACAGGTTACAAGGACTGCAATATGGGAAAAGCTCAAGTGTATCAGTGGTTTTCTTGTTTTAAAAAACGGGAAATGTTGACTGATAACAAACCTCATGTGGATATCCATTAACTTCCTGAACAGATGACTGTTGACTCAGTGAATATAGAGTTCACTCCACCAGGTCAAGCTTTCTATTTAGAGGTTCAAAAGTGTGGGCAAAAAAAGGCCTAATTTGTGGCAGATGAGGACTGGTTTTCTACCACAACAATGCATCTGCTTACGCAGACATCTCAGTGGGCCCGTTTTGGGCAAAAAAACAGCATACCTCTCTTGCCCCACGCACCTTACTCACCTGACCTCGCTCTGTGGGACGTCTTGTTTCTGTGAATTCTGTGATTTGACAACATAGAAGAGATGAAGGAAAAAAACCAGAAGGGAGGTGCTATAAGGCACCCAAACATATGAGTTTGAAAAATGCTTCCAAGAATGAAACCGCAAATTTAACAAAGAAATGTAATGGCAAATACTTTGAAGGTGATATGATTATTTTGTAAAATAATAATAATATTAAATATGTAACTCTGAGGAAAAAAATCTGGTATTTTCTGGGTACCCAGAAAAATACCTATTTTGGATATTAGGCTCTTCTCTAGGACTCCAAATAGTTTCCTTACAATCTGTAGAGCATCTTTTTATATTGCTGCTAAAGTCCTCTAATGCACAAAAGTATACAATTTATGAAGTTCCATTATTCCCAGCAGGGTTACTCAAAGTCAATGGGTTTCAGTAGCGCTTCCAGATTAAGAACTGAGCAGGCAGTCCATTTCAATAGGATTACCACTGAAGACCTAATGGATAGCATTGAGACGCTGTCAGAGAGTGAAAACCGAATGAGAACAGCACCCAACAACATTATTCTAATTTATCTTTTGGTGCTCAGGCTTTGTTGCCTATCACTACACACTAGTGGTCTCACTATATTTTAAAATAATTACCATATATGGCTTTAGTTTTCACATTGGTTCTTGATGAAATCTCAAAATCTTTTTACTATCAACAATATCAATTATTTTTTTATTAGGCATCACAGCCCTCAGGTGGTGGGAGTAGGAGGCCCAGTCTTTGCCCCTGGGAGCTGGAACTGAACCTCCATCCCAGTGGGCCGCAGTAACAATATCAATTCTAACCATCATGAAACACTAGCTCAGATAAATGTAAAATTTCATATTCCTTATCACAATTGAGTCCACCTTCTACCAACACAGCCAGCCATAAAGACCACTGAAACAAAACTAGAACATTTCAGAAATTACTTTTTAAATCTGATCTCTCAGATTTAAGCAAAATTGAAAATACTTTAAATGCCTGAAATTACCTTCAACTACCAAGACTTTACCCACTCTCCTTGTATTTCATTAGTTTTAATGTACAGAGGTTGTCACTATTTCAGAAAACATTCCGGTCTTCTTTAAAATGGTTATCCCTTCAAAGTACTTTAATCTTCCATGTAAATGCTCAATCGGGAAACTAGTTTTTGCTAGTTGGCTTCAAGACTTAGGGTCTAATTGTAGCAAAAATATTGGAGCAAGAAGGCAATTCTACAATTCAAGAAAATTAAAAAATGTACTGTATTTACATTTGTGTCAAATAACCACTACTGTCTCTTATTACACGACATGGAACTTCAATATCTGGAGGTCCTATGTTATAGATGCAAAGGTTGACTTCAATCATTACCAATCCACATTCTACCTATGAATTATTCCCCCCCAAAGTTAACCTACTAAATAACAAGAGAAATATTGCTATATAGATAGCTGTTGATAAACTCTTACTAAAATAAGCCATCATGAACAAGTTTACAAGTTCCTTTAATGACCAAAGTTCAAGTAAGAAGCTCTTGCTTGTGTGGGCTCCCCTGGGTTTTCCTAGCGAGTGTGGGGAAGGAAGTGCACCACCAGACTTGCCTGCTGGAGGGTCTCTAATGTGGGTTCATCTCTCTTAAGCCTCTTTCTTAGAGTGATAGCCACTCAAAGGAAATACAATGGAAACCAGTGCTAAAATACACCTGATGAATAGCAGAGAGAAAAAGAGTCAATTTATCACCACACACCAATGTTTCAAACCTTTTCTATCTAGAGTTCACTACAAGTCGGCCTCTGGGCCAATCCAAAACCCCACACGAGCAAAAGGACCTAACAGATCCTCATCCATCAAAAGAAGACAATGTTACGTAGGCAAGGCAGAAAAGTAAAAAATGAGGAACACAAAGCTGTTAAATGCCACAGGTTGGTTCTGTCTCACAGCAACCCTATGTACAACAGAACACTGACCAGTCCTCTGCTGTCTCATGATGATTGCTATGCTGCTGCTACAGTCTCTAAGCCAACCCATCTCATCCACTATACTGCATTTGATGAGGGGCTAATGACTCACAAAAATAAATATATACTATCTAGGCTCAGCCCTGGTGGCGTAAGTGGTTGAGTGCAGGACTGCTGTCCGCAGGCTTGGCGGTTCAAATCCAGCGGGGACTCTTCAGGAGCAGCGCTGGGGTAGCTCCCACGACCACCAGAGCGCAGTGATGCCAAAACAAACAAAAAACAAACAAACAAAAAAGAAAGAAATATATACTATCTCATACCATTATTACAACTCTAACCTTTGTGAACTACACTTTGAGCATACCTCAAGTCAGGTAAATAAACTACTGTTTGTTCCCCAAAGACAATCTAGAACAAACATCAACTCTCAATCTTTTGGTCTCAATACCAGAAAGGTCAATTGATGATCCTGTAGTAGCAGTACCAAGTGACTAAAGCAGAGGTTGGCACACACTGCCCGAGCATGGAGAAGCTGGTTCTGCATCATTTCAAAAGTACTCAAGTTGGATGCTTATCTCTGTCACTGTCCAGCTCATCCATTCCAAACCAAGATGACATTTAGCCAAGCAATTAGCTAATCCCAGCTAGTGTCATGGTTTTTTGCAGACCCTAGCTCCTAGTTATCTATTGGCAGTCAAATGGCTCGCAAATCTAGCCAACCGACCACATCCACAAGCCACAAGGTTAGCACTTCTAAACCAGCAGCCACACCAAAGGACAAAGATGGAGCTTTCTACTTTCATCAAGCTACAGCCTTGAAAGCCCACAGGATGCAGTTCTAGCCTGTCTTCAAGGGTGACAATGAGTGAACCCCGCATAGCTTTTCCTTGATCCCTTCTGCACCCCAAAGTGACCCCTCACCATAACTTCAACTCAAACCTAATGCCTCCTAATTTTCCAAGTGTATGTCCTTCAAACCAATCAGACTGGCAATACAAACATTACCCCACATGTGTTCCTCGTTCTATACCAGTTTCACCTTGCCATTTTGATGGAGTAAACAAAGAGTTGGGGAATCTGTGTATCTTTATAGTAAGACTGTTCCTTTTTTCTGCGCTTTCTCATTAACTCAACCTAAGCTAATACACTCACAAACAGGTCTGCCATTAAGGATTTTTTTTTAAGCATTGATAAGCAGTAAGGAGTCAGATACAGCAGAGCTCAGTCTCTAGGTCATGACTTACACTGTTTAAGACCACAGAGAAAACGACCTGGAGTTTTCATCTGACCTACTCAATGTCATTAGCCACATCCAAATTACAAAATAATTGATGCCTTCTCCAGGACAAAGAGAAACACAAGTAGGAAGCCTTCTAGCAACAAAGACAAAAATGCTTTATTTTACAAAATTTTTGATTCTACAATTCAGTCTGGTTCCAATTGACATGTGCCTTTCACGATAACCACCTCCTCTGAGAAGGGACCTTTTTGCTTAGAATCCAAAGGCCTGGGGAAACTCATTTTTAGCCATTATAGTCAAGTCACTATGCCTGTTTGGGACTGTAGTTCCAAACTTAAGCGAATGTGTTAAGAGAATTAAGTATGAGAAAGTATAATGAGAATAATTTCTAATTTGCTTTCCCACTTGTGTTTGTTCTCAATTTTCCAAATTACTTTTATGGAAATGAGCCAAGCAATCTTTTAAACATTCACGTTCATAATAAAATATATAACCCATTTCATGCAGGAATTTAATTTTGGTCAAAATTATTTTTTCAGCTCATATAATTAGGAGCCCTTTGTTTTTGCCATAATCCTGTGACAAATGTTAAACTAAGTAAAGCCTAATGACTGAATTTTATTTATAGAGCTTGTGGAGCAATGGAAAATAGCATACCAAGGTAAAGAACTCCTTTGGAAAATAATCTGGCTATCAAACAGCATTCTCTGCAAGTTTGGAAAGACCAGAAAGCACACTGCCAAACATCCTATCAAAGTCCAACCACTAGTGAAGTCATAGAAGAAGACTCTCTTATAAAGAAACCTGGCAGGGCGCGCGCGCGCGCGCACACACGCACACACGCACACACACACACACACACACACGGTATTGCTACTTACTATAGAACCGTGCCTGATACAAAATAGCATCCACTCACCACATATTTTAAAACAATTAACAAATTATGACTCCCAATGACGACTTACTATACATCCAACAACCTTGGCTTCCATACAAGTCTTAATTATATCTTTAAAATATTTTGACTACTTAATAACATAAAAACCATATTCACCCTTGGAGTCTCTCCATTTCGAACATCTACCATTGCTAATTTTTGATGGCTTATCCTAAAAGTGGCCTCAGGATTTTTTAAAAAATGACCTCTTGAGGTATAATTCTATCTCTACTATTTAAGTATTCCACCCATATTAGGCACCTTCAGGGAGAGGTCAGCTTTATACTATTAGTCTTTCTTATAATTAATTATTCCCTAAAAAAATTAAACCCAAGATTTAAAAAATACCATTTAGAATGCAACACAAGTATATATATACTTGCATACAAATAAAAAGTGGAGAATTTTAGTTTGTAAAGAGATAGTATAGAACTGTGGTTCTCAACTTTAATGCTGTGACCCTTTATATACAGTTCATGTTGTGGTGACCCCCTCCCCACCAACCATAAAATTATTTTCATTGCTACTTCATAACTGTAATTTTGCTACTGTTAGGAATTGGACTGCTGGTATGGAAGGTCATTCCAAGACACGAATCCTAATTCATTCTGGAAACTTAAAGCTGCCTTCAAATTAATCTACTTTGGAAGATTAATATGCTTCCAAAAAAGCTGATGGAAACTAAGAGCAGAATGAAGGCTATGTGATGATCCTTCCTTCAAAAGATTTATTCCACAGAAATCTTTATGTAATACCTAACCTAAAATATTATGCTCACGTTTTTTGAGCCCTAGGAAATAAAATTTGAACACGTCTGTGAATAAGTGGTTAGGCTCATTTTACAAAGACATGAGAAACGATTAGTATTCACCACTCCACTTTCATCACCCCCCAACACATTTCCACTTCCATCTTCTTAAGGATTTCCATACCATGTTGGCCTCTCCAACAAAACCTGCACAACTGGCCTTATCATTATTCCTCATTGCTTCAATTCCCCTCCCTGGAGTAAACAATCTTGATATTCAACAGAACTTCAATACTTAAATACAAAGTAGTAAATTGTGATGAAATTGCATGATCTGTATTTAATCTTATCCATAGGAAAAAGAGAGCCACAAGACTGCTACAAGGTCACACACATAACTGAGAAAAACAGGCTTAACCTACGGGGTCTATGGGTCTGCCAATTACATTACTGTCTCTTCCCAAGACTGTTCACACACATAGTCAAGTCTGTACTTACAGCAAGCACTGAACCTTCAAAGTCCATAAAACAATCGTTTGTTGTTAACCTTGAAATTAAGACCTGGCAACATAAGCTATTCGAAAGCCTACCTTCAATCTTTTAAAACAAAACAAAAGCCTTCAAATTAGGGTCCAAGAAGTATGAAATTCAGCACACCGCGTGCACCCCATTAAAATTCAACTCCAGTAGATGTGCCATCTCATTAACCAGTAGTGGAGTTTGTCCAGGTTTGGGAAAAATTAATGTAAATTTGACTCACTTAAATTCCCATTATTCACAGCACCGTTAAGAAGCCTGTCTTGTGGGCACATATATGGATCTCATGATCCTAATTTCTGCATTTAATCACCAGTACTCCAGAATAGCCCTCCAATACCACACTTCACTAATAAAAAAATACCGACATACCCCAGTTCTACACTAAAATGAAATGCTGCCATGGACAATTTTGAAAAGCAGAGTTAAAATGCTTCAACGTGAAGATCAGAATTTCCTATACACTCGAAAACCCGGTTTATATTCTTTTAAAAATACATATCTAAAACAGCCATGCTGCTAACAGGTCAACTACTAGGTGACCCTCTGCCCCACCACCCAGGGAACACCGAAAAGGAATTAGGAAAGGAAAAAGTTGAGGTTAAGTGGATTACAGGAACATTTCACTGGGAATATTTGGGAGCGTTTCCAGTAGTGTGGCTCAACCAACGGCTATTATTATTACTTATTACCACAAACTATCGGCAGCCAGCAAGTTTTCCAACAGAGAGCCAGCCTGTAAAACTTGCCGCCCCTTCCAGAGTATCATTTAAAAAGCAAATGGCAAAGTGCCAAGCATGTGAAGCTTCCGAAGAGGGTTCCATGCTACCCAAACGGAGTCAGCGTCTCAGTCATAAACGAAGCCGGCCCTCGATTTCCAACCCAATAGCTCCTTACGGAGTGTGACTCACCAAATTCTCCATTTCTTCCAACTGCGAAGAACTAAGTTATCCCCCGCCCCGCGGCCTTTGTGGGGAAATGGGTTGGGGCTTTATTGAAAATGTCTTTTGAACAGGTGCCTGGGGGACGCGCGCCGGATGGGTTCCACCCCCCCAGGGCAGCACCCAAGCGCTGCGACCTTTAGACGGGTGCCGGGAGCCGGCCTACAGGCTTGCCTGCGGGGGACTCTGGGGACAAGGCTGAAGCCCAGAAGGATGCCCGAGCGCCGGAGAAAAGCCGCTCACCCGCCTCCCAGCGCAGGCCCGGGGCCCGTTCCTGGGCCGCAGCCCCCAAGTCCCCGGGCTCGGAGCTCGAGGCTGCCCCCGACCCGGACACACGGGGTCTCTGCTCGCCCTGCTCCCCAGCCCGAGCCCAGGCCCGCAGCCTCCGAAGCCCCCGAGTCGGGGCAACGGCGCCATTTTAGGCGGCGGCAACCAATGGTGGCGCGGGAGCCAGGGGGCGCCGGGTGGCTCGGGAGCCGCCGCCGGGCCGCGCCGGGCGCCCGACTGGGAGGCCGTGGCGGGGGGGTGGGGGGACCCGGGCCGGCCGCCTCCGCCATGTTGCCCCCTCCCCCGGCCCCCCGCGGCCGGGCCTGCGCGGCGGCGCTTCCCGCCGCCGGAGCGCGGCTCACCTTCTCGCAGAGGCTCTTGACCTGGGACTCGGACAGCTGCTTGCACTCGTTCAGCTGCTCGATCCACTGGTCCAGCTCCTTGGTGAACACCTTCTCGTCCATGATGCCACCCGCCCGAACCGGCTGCCCCTCCGCGCTGCTCCCGCGCCGCCGCCCGCACACGGGCCACACGCACACGCCGCCGCCGGGTCCCGGGGTACGACGTTAGCTACTGGCGGGGACTTCGGCGTCAGCCCTGGCCAGCCGGGAGTCTCGGCAGTGCTCGGCCACCGGCCGCTGGGTCTCCTCCTTCTCCTAGCTCCGGAGCTCAGCTCTCTGTAATGGCGGCTGCCCGGCGTGGTGACGTCACGGCCGGCGTCAGGAGGCGGCAGGGTGCGGAGGGAAAAGAGCGCCGGCCACGAGCTGCGCAACTGCAGACTAAATCCTGGGCGACCGCAAGAGCCTCGTTGAGGGGGAGGGGACGACAACCAGCGCGCAGGCGCAGCCTAGCCGGCTAGTAACTCGCCGGCCCCTTCGCTTTCAGGGCGTGGCCTCTTGAAGGGGGAGGGGAGAGGAGGGAGGCCTTTTTTTTTTTTGGAGAGAGACTGCGCAAGCGCAGTGCTGGCAACTGTGAACGCGGCTTCTCCTAGAGCACTACGCCCTGAGAGGCGGGGGCGCGGGCGTGGCGCATGCGCAGGCGCAGGCGCAGGCGCAGGCGCAGGCGCAGTCCAGGGTAGAGAGGGCCTGATTACAAGGTTGAGGTTTCCCGGTAGGGGAGGACGGGTCTGGTAAACCGTCTCACTTCTTCACCTGGTGGTTGGCAACCAGGCCAGGGAAACTACAATGCCAGCCTGGGGGAAGAACGCCGAAGCTGCGTGAGATTCCGGCATGTGTGGGGGCCGAGGCCGGCCGTCAACGGGCCACCTTGGATGGAGGGACCACCCCGGCCCCGGGCGCGATCCATCCCTATTAATTAGGTCACGCGTAGGCGTGTCCCTCCTGGAAGAAGGTGTACCTCCCGGGGGAAGTGTCGGCCGCACACCTGACCTCCCGGCTCACACCTGTCCCTGTGCCTATAGGTCTTGGGCGCCGTTGGCGGAGGCCGAGGCCTGGGGCTTCCCGAACGCATTCCCACATTTGCCTAGCCCTTCTCCGCCTGCCCCAGGCGTCCCTCTTTCGACGACTCCAGTTCCCGGGGCCTGCGGGGCAAGCCCAGTCGCTACCGGCCATGACCTCTGATGGAGGGACGCACTGGTCCTGGAGGCGTCTCAGGGGTGATGGAAGCGGCTATGATTGGCGCTTTACACAAAATTCAATGTCCTAAAATGGGACTTGAGCCCTAAAATAGATAAGGAGCCCTGGTGGGTTACAACTTGGGCTGCTAACCACGAAGTCAGCGGTGGATCGAAACCACCAGCTACTCCAAATGGGAAGAGTTAGTCTCCCTGCCCTAGAGGCCCTTCATGAGTCCCAAGTGAGCTGATTGCAGTGAATAGAATTGGATTTCAGTCTGGTTGTGAATCTCTTCCAAACATTTTGCCCCTGGGGTCACAGAACTATTTGACTCAATAGAGTGCTCTGTTCCCGACAGGCAACGGGGGACCATTCCATAGGCAAAGTAGTCTGCCTTAGTGGTGTCGTGCATTCTTCCAGCAATACTAGCTTATGGTTTGGGGACAGGCAGAAAAGGGAGAATGATGCTTCTACGATCCGAGATGAAAAACTTTCAAAGGACTTTCAACCATAAAGGATAGGGCAATAGTTAAACGGGGTCTCCTGTCTTCCAGACTCAAGCCCCCAATCGCGGTGGACCTTGCTGAACTTGGGGCTTCTACTCAGAGGGCCTGGTGCAGGCTGAAAAAAGCCCTGGAGGACCCTGTCAGCCAATGCCAGGACTAAGAATCCTGCATCCAAGACAACCTGTTTGGCCAGGCCAACTGGCTTGGCCTTCCCAGGCTGAGGTTGCCCATCCCTTCCCCTTGGCGCCTCCCACCAGCGTGTCTGGAAGAAAGCCCCTCAGGTCTGCTCCCCAGAAGGCTTCTCACACCCTGAATTTATGAGACGGGGGAAGAACTCTTTTAGTGTTAACTCTGACCTGGTTTTGCAGATAGCATCCCAAAATAATAGAGTGCATTAAGGTCATGTGGGATGGTTATGAAGCCATGACCAATGCTGTCTCATTGGTGTTTCTTACTCCTGCCTTGTACCTAGGGGAGAACTGGCCCTGTCTGGTAAGGCAAGAAGCCGTTGGGTACTCAGAAAAAAATAAAGGGATGTACTCAAGGCAGTGTCAGGATTTTAAAATCTCATTCTACCAAGCGCAAGATCTTGGCCCGGTACACAACTGACTTCAAATGTAGTAAAATACGGAACAGAATCAATCCAATTTCCCCTTTGCCTGGGTTCTCTTACCTAGAAAGGTGGGGATGGCACTAGTTTGAGAGATTAGTAAGTATTGAGTGCTCCCTGGGTGCTACGATATAATGAGTGGTTTTTCCACAGACTGAGCTCCTTGTTGGTAGCATTAATGTAAGTGTTATTTATTTTCTCTGCATGCAGATGAGTTGGCTCACCACCACCACAAAATGGAGGGAAGATATAATTATATGTACTTAAACATCCTGCCAAATAATTAGACGCCATGCCTTAGCTTCTTAAGGAATGAATTCTAGGAAGCTCTTATTAGCATACAGGCAGTGAAGTAAAGCATACATGATCATAGACAATACAGAACTAAATGAATCCCAATATATTTTCCTTTAGAAGAAAGGAATATCTTGTCCTTTGGAAGACATCTGTCATAGTTACTTACTCAGTCGCACTCAAAATAGCCCATGGCTTGAACAATTCAGTTTACTTAATTGGGCCTTAATGAAATTGAGTTGGCTGACTCAATTCCAGAGCTGAGAAATATTGGGGACCAAAAAGAATTGTTCTTTCATGTTCTTGGCGAAAACCAGACCATGAATAAAGCGAATCGACATTGAGAATATGGTAAACTCCCTGTACAGAGAGTCTGAGAGGTGCCTATGATGTTTAAACATGGCTATAAATAAAAGCCATCTGATGATAGGGCGGGGTAGGAGGAGAATAACCTTGAGCAACTAGCTTTATAATAGGCACCCTTAGCCAAGATATAAAAATTGACATTGAACATGGCGAAGGAATGAGATCTACTTTGTTAGCAATTCTCTTGAACCTTACAGTAGGTTTTTAAAAAAAATTTTTGGTGGTGGTCATTCCTTCCAATTTCCTGTACTTCTAACCTTCTTGAAAGAAAATAGAATCGTGTGGGTAAAAAATTACTCTGGAGCCAGTTAGATGTTGGTTTTCATTCTGGTTCTGCAACTTCCTAGGTTTGTGACCCTCAGGAAGTCCACCTTGCTTTTCTGAATCAGCATTTCTCAGCTACAACTGGGAATAAATGCCAAATAATAGGGTTCTCCTGAGGATGGAAATGATATGTAAGTGTAAAGAACCCTAGTGGTACTGTGGATTAAGTGTTGGGCTGCTAGCTGCCTGGTCAGCGGTTCAAACCCACCAGCCACTCCACTAGAGAGAGATGCAACTGATTCCGTAAAAATGTCCCACTCCAGAAAGAGGACAGTTCTGCTCTGCCTATAGGATTTCTGTGAGCTGGACTCAATGGCAGTGAATGCTGGGTGTGTAAGTCCGGGTAGACTAGAGGAACAAATTTTATAGACTTATATGGATATAAGGAAAGGGTTTATATACAAAAGAATGGAACACTGAGAAAGCATAAGTCATAACTCTGATATTTGCACATATGTCTGGTACCAGTCTATAATGTCTCTTTCTGACTCACGAAGTCACAGGTCCGTGGGTGCAGAATCCTAGCACTGGCAGGGGTCTCCCCAGGGCTCCTCGCTTCCAGGGCTCAGGGTTCATCAACAGCATCCAGTGGTGGCAGAAGCAACTCATCTCTGGCAGGGGTCTCCATGTGGCCTCTCCAGCTTCAGAGGTCTGGCTCCATCAGGGTAAGGCCATGTGGCTTCTCTGGCTCCTCAGACGCTGCCATCTTGTCTTGTCCGTCATTCATTGTCTCTGAGACTAACTCTCAACAACTGGGGAGATAGCGTCTCATCTTCATGAGGGAAACATCGCGAGATTTCCTAGACATATCAGGTGAAAGTCATGCCCACAGGGAGGCCTCATTGGCTACTCAACTCCACCCCTACATTTCAATCATAAAATTAGCATAAGCACATGACTGCCACACTGGGTTTGGCCTGCCGACCACAAAGTCAGCAGTTCATACCACCAGGCACTCCAAGGAAGGAAGATGAGGCCTTCTAAAAAAGAGTTACAGTCTCGGGCTGAGCCCTGGTGGCGCAGGGGTCGTGTGAGGGACTGCAGCCCACAGGGTTGGCCGTTCAAGTCCAGCAGCAGCTCTCCAGGAGCAAAACTGAGCCTCCTATTCCCACCAGGGCAGTGATGCCCCTCCCCCCCAAAAAAAGCTACAGTCTCAGAAGCCCAAAGAGGAAGTTCTACCTTACCCTATCGTGGCGCTACGAGACGGCATCGACTCTATTGCGGTGAGTTTGTTGTTGAATCATAAGTATAAAATGCCAACATATATAAGAAATATTTGATTTTATTTTTCCTAAGTGGCTTCTCATTCCAAATGCCCTTTACTGCCCACTGAAGCCCCTCTGTGTCTTCTTTTGAGAAGTGAATGGAACATGCCGTTATAGCTGTCAGCGGCTGTCCACATGGCCCCCACACAGAGGGACCTTGTGTAGCGGGGGAGCACTGCTGTATAAGGTTTTCTTGGCCGTAAACTTTTAACTCAGAGCACGTTGAAGTCAGCTTGACGGCAGTGAGTTTGGTTTTTTGGGGTCTCCCGCGTTTTCGTTTGTTTGTTTAGTTGTCACCAAAGCCGTTTGCCCTGCCTCTCTCCTGTGGAGTCACTTGGTGAGGGTGAACCACCAACTTCTAGGTGAGCAGCTAATCATGAGCGCCCTGCATCCCCCGTGCTGCTTGCCCCGAACACGAGGCCATCAAAACCTCACAGACAAAGCCATCGGATGACGTGGGGATGGGAAGAGAGGGTTAAGGAAAATGAGGTGAAGATGGAGCCCCAAAAGACACCCTTTCGCCTCCTTTGCCACAAGCAGGCTTTGGGAAAGCATGTTAAGAATCACGTAGGAGGAAACCCAAGATTGTCCTGCTCTTGACATCTCCGGATGTTACCTCTGAACATGAAGCGTTATTTGAAAAGCACGGCACGCCCTTTTCACAGAGGCCTTCTATGCTTCCAGAAGCCCCTCCAATAAAGACCTGAGCCGTGGCCGCCTTGTTAGCTCTGCCCAGGAGAGCAGTTCTCAACCTGGGTGTTGCGACCCCTTTGGGGGTTGAATGACCCTTTCACAGGGCTCGCCTGATTCATAACAGTAGCGAGATGACAGTGATGAAGTAGCAGTGAAAATAATTTTATGCTTGGGGGGGTCACCACCCCATGAGGAACTGTATGGAAAGGTCACAGTATGAGGGAGGCTGGGAACCCCTGGCCTATGAGAAGCCAGCCAAGCTCCCTCCGGCCACCAGAACACGTGTCCCTCGGCACCGACAATGATACCTGCACCTCTCTGGAATGGATCATGGTGCCATGGGGAGGCTGGCACAGAACCAGGCATCGGGTCCCTGGGGTCGGAACCGACTCAATGGCTCCTAACATATCTCTCTTGCTCTCCTTCAAGGTTGTCAGGAAAAGTGAACCAAAGATTTCTCTTTCACGCGGCATGAGGGTTTTATCCATGCGGCCAAAGTTCTGTGGCCTGCAACTTTGCCACAGATATTATCCAGCCCTTTCCCCCAGTTGAAAGAGAGAACCAATCATGCCCATGATGTTCAGATGCCAGTCTAAGTTCCAGAGGGCACTTTTTTTTTCTCTTGCAGAAAAAAATAACCTTTGAAAGGAAGGCAAAGTTCATCACTTCAAAGGCTGGTAAACATAAGAGTACTGTCGCCATCTCTGCAGCTGTTCAAAATACTGTCACAGGAGTGTTTACAGACCTAGAATAGAATCCACAACATATTGTTAAATTTAAAAACGTACCTCACAGAGCATGATTATAGCATGATGCATGCTATGACCCACATTTTATTAAATATGGATTATAAACATCATTCTATTAGGCTGTGCAAAAAAATGCCTGGCAAAATATTAATAGTGGTCGTTTCTGGTAAGTTGCTCATTTTCTTCTTTTTACTTGACTTCTGTAGTGAATACATAATTACTTTTGCTATTTCGGGAGGAGTCTTTCCAATGTGGGAGTCAGTGTGACAGGGGCTAGTAGTGAAATCAGAGACTCAGCATGCAGTCAGCAGTTCTGCTGTACTGCCCTGGAAAACAGGGGCTCCCCGACCGACAATGGGGTTTCATTCTGATGACTCCATTGTAAGTCAGTTTGGACAGAGATGGAACTCCTCCACCTTTCTGTCGTAAGTATTGTCAGTTGCTTAATAAATCACTAACAATGGACATCTGGAAACTATAGCATCTGCAAAGTGCGCAGTGAGACACCGTGGGACGCACATAATTCTAAAAAGACAAACCCAACCCAAATCCACTGCCATCGAGTGAAGTCGAGTACAACCCATGAGCCCACCCCTCCCCCCTAGCTGTCAAAGTCAACTAGAGGGTTTCTGTGGTCGACCCGCCCAAGGACAGACAGCACATCTTTCTATAGCAGAGAAACTGGTGAGTTTGAACCATTGACCCTCTGGTTAGCAGTCTAACACTTTGCTGACCGTGCTACCAAGGAACCCATCTTTCTCAAATTAAAGCATTCCACCGTGGATTTTTCTCTGGCCTTCCCTTCCACAACAAGCCTTCTTCCCCTCAGTTCAGCCAGTCCTTGCTCTCCCAGACCCAAGCTGTGTTCATCTCTTCCTGTTTTCACCTCCTGACTCCCTGTTACTGGAGGATTCCCTTGTGTTTATCTGCACCCCGTCTGTCAACCAAGATGACTTCAAGCCTCACACTCTCTGTAAAGCCCCCTTGAATGATCCCCAAAATAAAAAATTGAAAAAAATTACATACCATCCTCACTCACCCCCAAGTCGATTCCAATTCACAGAAACCCTGCAGGTCACGCGATTCTGAGGCTGTGCATCTTCACGGGCCGGGCGGGGAAAGCCTCCTCTCTCTCCCCCGGGAGCGGCTGATGGTTTTGAATGGCTCACCTGTGATTGGCAGCCAACGCCTACACCCATTACACTGCCAAGGCGCCCTCTCTTAGGTGGAGATGCCTAGAAGACCAGTGCCCGGAGAAGGACGCCACGTTTGGTGAAGTAGCCAGGCAGCAACAGAGAAGGAGATGGATTGGTACAGTGGCTGCAAGAATGGGGCTGGGCACAGGAACGGTGGTGAGGCCGGCGCGGGCCCGCGCAGTGCTTCATGCCGCTGTACGCAGGGTCAGAAAGAGCTGGAACCGGCCCCACTGCACCCAACAACAACAATTGTGGACCGAAGAAAGAAGCCTGGTGGGCTCGGTTCTTCTTTCCCAAATTCATCGGTTTTCCAGTGTTGTCCAACAGAACCGACTCGCCCCGCCCCGCGCCAGCCTCACACTCCCTGGGTTTGAGCCCCTGGTGGCAGGCACGGTGTCGGTCCATCTGGTGGAGAGGCCTCCACTTCCGCACCGCCCCTCTACTTTACCACGCGTGATGGTCTTCTCCAGGCACCGGTCTCTCCTGAGAGCATGCCCCAAAGACATCAGATGAACTCTTGCCAGCCTCAATGATGCGTACTCTCACTGCCCTCACTTGGCAGATCATAAAATGGAGGCCAAATGCCCAAAGAGAGTCCCTAGCTCGGCCAAGATAACACAGCTGTAAATAGAGGGACTGGCACGCACACCTAGTCTGGCCTCCACACCCCAATGCTTCATTACGAAGGAGTAATTGAGCTTCAGCTCCCAGGTGGTTTTCACGAAGGCAAAACCGTGACCCTTCGAGCATCTCTAAGTTCAACGCCCCGGAGTGTCCAAGGATAGAAAGCAGAGCCCATGTCCTTAATGATTCCAGCCCAGAGAGGAGCCTGAGGCCTAGTCAACCCCTCGCCACGGGCACCCATCCCTCCCCTGGCTTCCCTTCCTCTCCTCTCCTGATAGACCCTCTTTTTATCCCTCCTCGTTCTTTCTCTCCTATTTCTCAACATGGCCTGCTGAGTCAACCCGCAGGAACTGCTGGACTGTACTTGATGGCAGTGAGCTTGGTTGGGTTTTTCTGGTTTTTTTTTTTTTTTTTTTAGCAATCGATGAAAAAGCCTGCTGGTCCTTGAGCTAGACCTCTCCAGGCCAGTCTAGGAAGTAATGAGAAGGCGGCGGAATGCCCATGGGAGAGGTGCAGGGAAGGATAAAAACGACACACACACAGGTCACAGGGCTGAAGTTCCAACTAGGGGAAACAGAAAGAAAGACAAACGAATCCCTGATTAAACTGGAGTAGCTGCTTGGAGCAGCGAAGGAAGTATTTCCACAGAAGCCGATGCTTGGCTACAGCTTAAAGGATAAGCAAGATTTTTCTTTTTTTTAATTAGAAGTGAAGCACTAACCGTTAAAAATCTTTTTCTCTTAAATCATATCTATTCTAGATGTTTTTGAGGAAACATAGAAACTAAGCCTGCGTTTGTTTATCCTACAACGTTAAGGTGTCAAATTCTTCAACTCCCGTGTGCTTGTGTCGAGGCCAAGGGACTATTTTCCCCTGCGTGCATTTTTCCACCATCTTGTCCAAATTGGACACCAGATCCTGCCTGCTTCGCTTGGGAAAGGTATTTTATCTCTGGCGCCTTGGTCACATCAGAGCTGACATTGAAAGCATGAGTGATGAGAAGAGACCTCTGAGAAGCCCCTGGCTCGGTCCCAGCCCCAGGACACACCTCCTCCTCTGCACCAAGAGGCGGGCTTTTCCACCAGGCTGGGGGGCACACTTTCTCCGCGTGGATTTCCAGATCCGCATCAGTCCATTCAGTTCCCACTCCTGGTCTCAGGGAGCTCACACTCCTTGGACAATTGTCTCTGGATCTAGAAGGTCTCCCACTGAGCGCACGCCTCACAGAGCCTTCGAAAAGCCCACTGCCAGGCATCCCTGCTTAGGATTTCTGTGACCTCACGCCAGTTATTTAACTCCCGGAGCCTCAGAATCTTCTTCTGTAAGATGGGTGGGATAACAGTACCTTTCTTGTCAGAGTGAAGTAAATGAACCCCTGTAAAACTCTCATGCAAACCAAACCAACCGAGTGAATTCTGACTCAAAGTAAGCCTACAGGACAGTGTGGAACTCCCTAGGGTTTCCGTGGCTGCAAATCTCTACAGCAGCAGCAAGCCTCAGCGCTCTCCCTCCCAGCAGCCTCAGCTTCTCAATGCTGACGTCATGCCTCGCAGCCACCCTGGAGCCCACTATGCACCCACTGCCTTGGAAAGCGCTTCGCACTCCCCAAATACTCAAATCTGCACGAGCTCTTAGGAATGGCACCTATTTTACAATGAAATTGTTTCTTCTGACAAAAGGATGATCTGTTAAAAAAAAAAAAAGACAACAGCTAAAAGTTTAAGGAAGAAACATCTAGAGATAAGTGCTGCTTCCATTGTAATGCATCATCTTCCCAGCTCTGGTTATTTTCTCTCTGTGTCTATCTATCTATCTACCTACCTACACACACACACACACACACACATATGTATATATAAAATAAAAGACTGGCTTCACACTGTGTATTCTGTTTGATTCAACTGCTGTATGTTGACCTTTTCCCCATAGTCTTAAATGCTCTTTAGAAAATACTTTTCAAATTGCATATGTGAATCATATGCCAATACAACTATGGGGAAGGAAAACAGTATTTTTCCAGACTATCTCATTTTCTAAAGTATGAGTGTGACCCAATATGTTAACCAATCCCTTACTTTGTACTGAGATTGTTTCCTCTTTTTAGACTTGCAAGCTAACAAGATGAAAGGTCTGAGTCACATGGATTTGGGCATATGTCTGTAAGATAAATTCTTAGAAGTAGACTGCCTCGGCCCCATTTTTGACTCAGGCATCCAGACTTGGATTAAACATCCTTAACATCATCACTCATATAGGGATTGCTCGATTTTGTTAATTTAGGTAGTAAATTCATTCATGTTAATTCTACAGGCAGCCCCTGTGAATCCACAGTCCCAAATAAAAGCTCAGGCCTTGACAAAAACCCATATGTAACCAGAGGGTCTTTGACTTGTACTCCTTTGTCCTGTGTTCTCCAGCCAAGGGGGCCATTATTCAAAATCCTATGTCTATTTTCTTCTTTCATTCTTATATCATTCTATTGTAACTGGCTATATAGTTCTAAAGAGTCATTTAAAAAAATTGTTAGTTTCATTAAAAGGACATCAAAGCATGTGTAATGTCAGGATTTCATTCCCCCCCCCCCAATATTGCTTTGCTAAAATTCCTATCACTGCATTTCACAGTAGCTCATTCATGTTTTCTGATGTAAGAGAACCTAGTCTGGAAATGGACTCAGAGAGGCCCTGGTTCAGCTGCTAACCAAAAGGTTAGTCCTTAGGCCTCTCCAGAGGCACATTGGGGAAAAAGATGTTGTGATCTCCTTCCCACCCTACCCCCAATCGAAAGCCCTATGAAGCACAGTTGTCCTCTGACATGCACTGGCTCACTGTGGGCGGGGTGTGTGTGTGTGTGTGTGTGTGTGTGTGACCATCAACTAGTTGACAGTGCCATGGTTTAGCGTCACTCATGGGGAGAAGCAGTTGCCTTGTACCTAAGGTTGTGCTGTGCCCACTGCTGCTAGGAACAGGCCTGCAAATGTCTCCTGGTGTAGGGATGCCAGAGTTTCCCTGGAGAACCAAGGTACACCTAGGAGAAAAGGTGCGAGGTTCCCTGGATCCACATTCTCTGGCATTCCTGTCTCTAGCCTTTGGGACTCCTGTTGTCAGGCTCCTTGCCAGGTGGCTGGATCCTTTTACTTCTCCTCCAGCAATGCTACACTCCTGCGGCCCCAAACTCTTCCCCATACTGGGGATCCTGTCAGTATTTTGGCCATTTGATAAGAGAGACCGTGTGCCTTTACTCTTCAGCTTTGTGGCAAGGTACTGCGTTTTCCAAAAGCTGAGAGAGAAGAGGTTTGGCTCAGAAAATCGTTCCCAGTCTGATAACTTCAGTGACATTTCTGGGACTGATTCCCCAGTGGCTCGGCTGCTTTCCCATGTCCCGAAAGAGGTGACACGGTTGGAGTGGGGGAGGAAGGGGGGTCAGGATGGGAAACGAGCCTAACTCCCCACAGTGGAAGCTTGTCTCCCGGTCCCAGCCCCTGCCAGTGTCCGATCACCCCCCTCCCCCACCCCCGTGGAGAAAAGCCAGTATAATGCTACCCTTTGTTACTTGAATTGATAAATTTAAACCTCCTTCCCTGCTCTGCAGTAAAAGAACTTTCTATTTTGGGCTTTGTGACATAGCCAAAACCAAGCAGAGAGCAGCAGGCTGCAGCTGAGTTAATCGTCTTTCTTCAAGGGAGAGAGAACACACAAGCAAACAGAAGGGCCATCCAAAATGCCAGGTCTGCATAGCAACACGCAGCCTATTTGCCTGTCTTTCTGCAGGGGACTAGCTAGCGATTGTCAGAGAAGAGCGTTCCGTCTCCGAGGGGATTTTTACCCACTAGAAACCACACTGACTTGAGGAGTGCCCCAAACGATGATTCCCTCTGCGAATCTACTCTTAATGCCTGAACCCCCACCATTCTGAGAGGCTCCTGGGCCTCAAAAGAACATATTTATAAAATGGGTGATCTATTTAAACCATGGGCACCCAGGAGCAAATAAACATGGCCTGGGAAGAATGCAACCGGACAAGTCAGTCCTCCCTGCCCTCTTTAAAAAATAACTTTCTTAAAGGAGCATTTCAAATATGCATAGGAGTAGAGAAAATAACATAATGCCCACCATGCCCTATCGCTTGCCTTCAATAATGACTAATATATGACAACCTACCTCCTTTTCGCCCCCACAGTGTAAAGCACATCATAGCATGGCCATCTGTAAACAGTTCTACAGGAAAAATAGGGGTTCTCTTTAAAATAACTGATGTGTCAGCACCTCAACATTTAACAGTAATTCTTGACTATTGTCTAGTTTCTAGTTAGAATACAAATCGACTTGATTCCTTGAAATGATTCTAAAATAAGCTGCTGGCTTACTTTACTCAGGAGTCAGATATTGTCATTTGCACTGACAGATACATTTCTTCTTTTTGTTTATAATGCTTTCGTTTTTAAATGCCCTATTCTTTTCTTCTGCCGCATGCCTGTCAGTGTGTTGTACCAGGGTGGTTTGTGAGTTACGATGATGCAAGATGCTTCTAAAGAAGAGGAATACACAGAGTCACTGTACCAAGGATGATCGGTCTATGCTCCACCAATTTCAAGAGGCTGTAAATGATCAATAGTGTTATCAGAAACCCAAGCTCCATGAAGGGTATTGATGAGTAACAAGCCTCCAGAATTTGAGGAAATACAAATTGAACGATTTCAACAAAGCCAGGCAACTCTGGAGCCGTTCAGTTCGCTCTGCCAAGAAATTTGAAAGATGACTACCAGGTCAACAGGCTCGAAGAGATCTATCCTAATTAGGCCTGCTGCAAAAAGAGATGATTGAACAGAATGCAGAAATTATCAAGTGGTATCACTGATGTCAGGGGAAAGTAAAATGTTACTGAAGACCCTTCAAATACAGTTTCATTGAAGATGAAGATTGTGCATTGACAGGGAGCTGCCAGCAATTCAAACTGGATTCAGAAGAGGACATGGAATGCGGGGCATAATTTCTGCTGTTAGTGACACCTTGGCTAAAGCAGAGAATGGCAGAAAGATATTTACTTGTATTTTATTGACTCTGCAAAGACATTCAATTCTGGATCATAACAGACCATAGCTAATGTTGTGAAGAATGAGAATCCCAGAATACCCAATTATGCTCATGTTGGTCCTGTACGTAGACCAAGAGACAGTTGTCTTCAACCGTAACCAAGGGATGCTCTCTAGCTGAAAATCAGGACAGGCGTGCATCAGAGGGGTATCCTGTCACCATACCTATTCAACCTGTGTGCTGAGCAGATAACCTGAGAAGCTGGGTCAGGCAGAGAAGATCTTGGCTCCAGGATTTGAGGGAGGTTTATTAACAAACTGAGATTTGCAGATGACACAACCTGGCTTGCGGACTGTGAAGAGGGCTTGAAGCACTCATTGGGAAAGATCAAATCCTTGAGGGGAAAAAATTCCTCACAACTGGATCAATAGACAAATCATTATAGATGGAGAAAAGATTGAAATCCTGTCAAGAATCTTATTTTTCTTGGCTCCACAATCCAGATGCATGGAAAAAGAGTGAAGAAATCAAATGATGTATTTAACTGGGCAGACTTGCTCTTAAAAGATGTCGCTTTGAGGGCTACAGTGCAACTTTCCTACACCATGGCATTTTCAACCACCTCATGTGCACAGGAAAGCTGGGTAATGAAGGAGGAGGGCCAGAGAAGACTGGATGCTCTTGAATTACGGTGTTGGTGAAGGATATTAAGCAGATTCCAGAACAACAAAATGTGTTTTGGGTGTCGTACAGCCAGGTTGCTCCTTGAAAGCGATGATGGTGAGACTTCATCTCTTGAACTTTGGACTTGTAATCAGAAGAGACCAGTCCCTGGGGGAGGACATCATGCTTGGTAAAATCAAGGTCAGAGGAAGACCCTTAAGGCTTGATAAAGTGGCTCCAACAACAGACTCAAACAGAGCCACTTTGAGAATGGTGCAGGTCCAGGCAGTTGTTTCATTTTGCTGTACAGCCTGGCTGTGATTTGGATCCAACTCAGTGGCACCTAACAATGTTGTTGCTGTGGGTTGCTGCCACGGAGTCGGTTCTGACCCATCGCGACCTTGTACACAACAGAACGAAGCACTGTCTGGTCCTGCATCCTCCTCACATTGTTCCTACGCTGGAGCCCATTCCAGCAGCCATGCCGTCACTCCATCTCCTGCTCTTCTCCAGGGACTGGTCTCTCTTGGCATCATGACCGAAGCATGGAAGACGAACTCTCATATTCCTTGCTTTTAAGGAGCGTTCTGGCTAAACTACTTCCAAGATAGATTTGTCTGTCCTTTTAGCAGTCCATAATACTTGGATATTCAATAGCAATATCCTTTTCCTCCTGATCTTTGCTATTGTTTTAAAAGAGAATGGGTCTTTCAGTCATTATTTTTGTTTAACAAACCGACCCAAACTCGGTCGCACTTCTTGTGCTCATGAAGTCTATGGACCAAGAGTTCAGAGAGGATACAGTAAAAAAGGACTTCTCTCTATTCCAACTGTCTGGGGCCTCCAAGATTTTGGATGATTTCACGGCTGAGAGCTGAACCATCTGAAGACTTGTTTTCTTGCACGTGCTGGGCCAGGAGCACTCAAAACCCAGGACTGCCGACTATGCAGCTTGGCTTCTTCACAGCATGGCAGTCAGTCTAGAAGAATCACATTTTTTTACATCGTGGTTCAGTGATCAAAGGGCAACTTTCCCTGCCAAAAAGCTGGGATCATCTTTTGTGAACTAGCTTCAGAAATCGTGAAGTGTCAGTTTTTCTGCAGTCTCTCAGTTACGGGCTCACACAGACTCATCCGACTCAAGTGGAGTCAACTTCCACCCTTAGCTGGGCAGTGGCCAGGTTCCAGAGGAGCCTGTGGAATGGGAGATTCTGTTGCTCCACTTTGAGACGAAGGTGATCAAGCAAGTCTGCCATCCTGCACCAACCTCGAAGCTAGAAAGAGGTTGCAAATAAAGGGTGTGTGTGTATGTGTGTGTGTGTAAAAGAATGGGGAAACAATCCAGGAATGCAAGAGGGGGGAGAGAGCATTAGAATTCAGTGTAAAGATGTAGATAGGACTTTTTAAAAAAGCAATTGAATTTTGCAAAGATATGGTATGTGAATATTATATCGAGGAAACTACTAAAAAAGAAAAAAAGGAAACCAAACTTTGACCTCCGGGTACCAAGGGGGCAGGAGGAAGAGTTTTTGCTTAGGGGACATGGAGTCTATGTCAGCGGTGGTGGAATAATTTGGAAAAAAATATCAATAATGGTTGTGCAACTTGAAGAGTACAATCAATGGCACTGGATTATTCATGTGGAAGTTGTGGAATTAGAGAATGTTTTGTTGTGTGTATTTTTGCCAAAATTGAAAAAGGAAGTGACGTCAATAACAATGAGTACAGGGAAAAAATGTTTTCAATTGATTGTGGTGAGGATTGTACAAGTCCTCCTGATGTGGCTGCACTGTTGAGTTTTATAATATGTGGATGAAGTGCCAATAAAGCTGTTGGGGGGAAGGGGGAACTGGAATAAGAGAGGGAAAATAACCTTCATTACCATGGAGTTGATTCTGACTCAAAGTCATGCTGTAGGGTAAGACAGAACTGTGTCTGTAGGTTTCCTGACTTTCTCCCAGAAAGAGAGAAAGATAGATAGATAGATAGATAGATAGATAGAATATTTACTTGAAGGACAACATTCTACAATTAGGTAGATTGTGCCCGGGTTCACAGGCACTGACACCAGCTCCACTTGCCATGGTGCACCTCACTGTGGGTCTGCATCTATCAGGGAGAGGGATGCTTTCCAATACACATAAAGACACCATTTGGGCAAGCCCCCAGTGGATGGTAAAACATTATCTAACTACTTTAGAGATCACTTATTGAAGACATGCCACTTTGGAGAATGCGAGGGGTTCTTTAGTGTAAGTTACACATAAGTTGATCAAATATCTTAGAGGACTTAAAAAATGATATCAGGGTTCCTCAAAGTATTTATTTCCAATGACACACGTTTTCTGCAACTGGTACGTTTTGATTGCATTGGTCTAGAATGTTCTTGCTCCATATATGGTTATTTGCCAGAAGTCTTGGTGTGGCGGTCATGTACCTATGCCAATTTCATGATTGAGATGCAGGGGTGGAGTCTAGCCTGTTAATCTGGAGATGGCCAATGAGGCCTCTGTGTGGGCATGGCTTTCTCCTGAGAATTCTGGGAAATCTCTCAGCATTTCCCAATTGGAGAAGAGAGACTTGACTGTCTCCAAGACGATGAACCACTGACAAGACAAGATGGCAGCGTCCGAGGAACCGGAAGAGCTGGAGGAGAAGCCACACAGCCTTACCCTGATGGAATCAGACCTCTGAAGCTGGAAAAGCCACAGAGAGACCCCTGCCAGTGCTGAGCTATTTCTGTCACCAAAGGATACTGCTAATGGACCCTGTGGGGACCCCTGCCAGAACTGGGACTCTGCACCCACCGGCCTGTGACTTTGTGAGTTGGAAGGAGACTTTATAGACTGGTATCGGACATATGGGCTAATATTGGACTTATGACTTTGAACTGGACTGGGTTGGGATGCTTTCTCAGTGTTCCATTCCTCTTGTATATAAACCTCTCCCTTATATCCATATGCGTGTCTATGGATTTGTTTCTCTAGTCTACCCGGACTAACATAATCAGTCAATATCTTGGAAGTCAGCCAAGTCGCAGTCCCAGTGACTCAGGGCTCAGCCTGACCCATCTGCCGCCACCCTTGGCTGGCTATAAAAGGAGGGTGCAGGATTTCCAGGAAACTGGATCAAGCTGAACAGAAGATGCAATTTTCTTTTTGGTAGTCCCCGTTTGTCATTAACATAGCTTATATAGTTTGATCAAATTCTCAGCAGGGTGAATGTGATCATCTCAGTTTCTAAATTTCAGGAAAATAACCCCTTGTTAAATAATACAGACAAGGCAAGGGAACCTCGGAGGATTGTAAGGACCACGAGAGCATCAGCCATGCCTGAGTTTGATCAGAGCAAACAAGCGATAGGACGGACCCTCTCCTTCGGAGGGACAGCTCTGTCAAGGGGATTATTAGAAGCAAGGCAGGCTGATTGTCAACACCTGGGGCGAGGAGAGCTTTAGAAGACAAGTCTAAGGCCATTCCTTTTTCTTCTTTTTTATGTCCTGGACTTCAGGCCTAGACTGTTAGTGATGCTTCTCATGTGTGGCACATTACACTGTAATCAGTCCGCTCGAGGTCCCTTTCCTGGTTTGTATCCATGAGTGTATGTACGTATGTCCACCCTCCTCCTCCTTCTCCTCCCCCTCCCCCCAGGAGCTCTGGCGGTGTCGTGCTCATGAGCTGGGCTGTGATCTGCGTGGTCGGGCGTGTGAAACCACCGGCAGCTCTGCAGGAGAAAGACCGAGCTTTCTGCTCCCAGAAGCAACTCCAGTCTCGGGAACCTGCAGGGAGGTCACTGAGAGTCAGTATCAATTCAATGGCAGTGCGGCCCCTGATCCCCAGGTCTGCCCCCCTAGTCTTTCACAGACAACCATTCTGTGTCGTTCTAGCCTTTGGCGTGCATATGCCGTTGTGTTTTCACTTACACCCACACTATTGTGCGATAGTGATCGTTTGTGTCTTTTTTTCACTCAGCGCTTTGCTTTTAAGACCTGTTCCTGTCACTCTGGGTGCCTCTAGCCCATCGCACAGGGTGCACCCACCAAGCGGGGCTCCCTACATCCCCAAGAATAGGTGCTCAAAGGGCCAACAATGTCCGACACTAAAACCAAGACTCCTGTGAACAGTTTGGAGCGTGTCCCCTAAGAGTCTACTTGAGAATCCCCATAGACAACCTTCTCAACCACACAGTGCTTTGTGGATGGTAGAAAAGGTCTTGCTTCTTCCTGGTGGAACCAGCCCCACAGTTCAGAGCAAGGCTTGACAAGCGGAGCACAGGCTGGGTTTCAGCCCACAGTGACTCCTTCACGTCCACCCTCATTCAGGGCACCCTCTGCAGCACCAGAGGAGCCGGCCCTGCATAGAAGCCTACAAGAAATCTTTCCTTCCATCAAATTTCTAGGAGGTTGGGGTTTTCCCCGTCACTATCAGGGCTGCTCTTTGCACTACCTCTGTTTGTGGTAGGAAATTGAGGAATGGGAATTGACCACAGAAACCTCAGCACAGGATGCGTGTCAACTGGCGTCTCAGGCGTGTCCTGGGATATGCTCAAGGCCAGCAGTTCAAAACTGCCACCTGCTCTGTTGGAGAAAGACGAGGCTTTCCGCACCTGTAAAGATGCAGTCTCGGAAGACCACAGGAACGGCTCTACGCTTTTCTACAGAGCTGCTCAGAGTCAGAATCATCTCCGTGGCAGCGAGTTTTGTATCACATTGCGAGAGGGCTCTATCCAGGGGCTAATTCAGTGTGTGTGAGTCTCATGGCTTGACTGTGGGCTCGGTGGGGTCTGGAGTGTCAGATAGGGCGAAAGGACCCTGCTGATAGAGCCAATGTACCTACCTGAGGCCAAGGCTCACTCGCTCTGTCTTGGAGATCGGCAGAAAGACATCTTGTCCCTTCATGCTGTTGTTCTGCTCATGTTTAGGACAAAAAGTAGCTGGCCTCGTGGCTACGGAACAGTAATACCAAGTGGAAACCCAGTTCTAGCTCTTCCTTTTTTCTTAGTGAAAATTCTATGACAGAAATAAAGTCTGGAGTCAACCATTTCGAATAGCTCATTTCTGTGGGGCAAGTTTCAAATTCATTGGCAATTCTTAATCAACATTCAGGTATATCTAAACTCCCGGAAAAGAATGGTGTGTGTGGCGGGCATGTGCTTAGGTTAATTTCATGATTGAAATATAGGGGTGGAGTCTAGCCTGTTCATCTGGAGATAGCCATTGAGTAGCCAATGAGCCTTTTGTGTGGGCATGGCTTTCTCCTGAGACTTCTGGGAAATCTCACGATATTTCCCTCATGGAGATGAGAAGCTATCTCCCCAGTTGTTGGGAGTTAGTCTCAGAGATGATTAATCACAGACAAGATGGCAGGGTCTGAGGAGTTGAAGGAGCCAGAGGAGAAACCACATGGCCTTACCCTGATGGAACCAGACCTCTGAAGCTAGTGAAGCCATGTGGAGAGCCCTGCCAGTGCTGAGATGCTTCTATCATCATTGGATGCTGTTGATGGACCCTGAGCCCTGGAAGCTAGGAGCCCTGGGGAGACCCCAGTGTTTGGATTCTGCACCCACTGGCCTGTGACTTGGTGAGTCGGAAGGAGATGTTATAGAGTGGTATCGGATATATGGGCTAATATTGGACTTATGGCTTTGTAACTGGACTAGATTGGAATGCTTTCTTAATGTCCTATTCCTCTTATATATAAACTGTACCCTTATATCCATATGTGTGTCTATGAATTGTCTCTAGCCTACCTGGACTAACACAGTGTGTCACGGTAATTGAAACACCTATGTCATCAAGGCTTATTTTCATCATATTTTCTCCTCTGTCAAATGAGGATGATCACAATAGTAACTTCTGCCAAGAGATGGAAGTCTCCACTCACAATTTTCCAGGGAAGGATCCAGTAGATTTCAGGATAAACGGTGGTTCTGCCCATCAAACATGCCGGTCTTAGTCGATCCTGATTGTGACCTTACAGTTACTTCAGTGCTGGCTTGGCTGCCAACCCAAGGCCCGCGTTGCACACTTGCCCCTCACCGAATGGGAGAAAGAGGAGCCCATTTATTTCCATAAAGCCTTACTATCTTGGGAACCTTGTGGGATGGTTCTCCTATGAGTTGGAGCTGACTCAGTGGGTTTGGGCCTTTCTAGTACGGCTGAGTCAGGCTCACTCTCCAGGGTGTGAGTCAAAGCGACGACCACAGTCACGTGCTTGGTCAAAAATGCAAGGAGGCGTGCTTGGCAAAGCAATGCACAGAAACAGAACTACAACTCGGCAGAGAATGTCGATAAAAATTGGGATCAGGACTGAGCCCCGGTGGCGCAGTGGTTGTGTACGGGACTGCGGCCCACAGGGTTGGTGGTTCAAATCCAGCAGCAGCTCTCCAGGAGCAAGGCTGGGCCTCCTACTCCCACCAGGGCAGTGATGCCCCCCAAAAAGCAAACAAAGAGAATAAACAAACAAACAGAAAATTTGGGATCCAGGAAATGTTTCCCACTGAATGGGCTTACGATATAAAAAGAAGACCGTAAGCTTGGCATTCACAAGGAAGGCAGACAAAGAAAGCTTTGAGGTGGTCACCACATGACACAACAGACTCAGAGATTTCCACAGAGCCTGGATGGCGCACTCAGGACCCTCATGCTCCAGTGAGGACCAACGTGTCCTTCCTGAAGCCTCCACTGTGATCCCTCTCTTGTCTATCATCTCAGAAATGGTCTCATCTTTTGGGGCCCTGGAGTCCGCGGTTCCTGCTGCAGCTTGTGGTTAGATCCTCATCCTGAAGTCCTAGGAGTTGTTAACTCCCACCTTCAGCTTGTTTGTTGCGGATCCCTTCAGTGAGAGCTGGAGAAGTCTCTTCCTGGTCCATGTGAAGGCGAAGTCCACGTCTTCCCGCGGTGCCAGTCCAGGCTCCGGCTCTCTCACCGTTAAGAATGGGAGATTTCTCTTTCCCGTTGGCGGCCAGTATGCCATCCAGATGGAGATCAAGACCAGAAACTCTAGAGGCACGTGAGTCCTGGCCACAGCTGCCTTGACAAGCACCTGGCAGACTGGGATGATGCTGGCAGCCTGCACCGCGCCCCTCCCCTCAGACCCCCCATAGAATCACCTTCGACAAATGTCCCAGGTTGGTCTGGGCAGGTTAGAATGAAGCGTTATTACTTGAAGAGGAACCAGAGCTTTGGCCCAGCAGTCAACCATACCACCTTCTAGACATGGGTCCCTGAGCGGGCAAGCGTAAAGGCTGCTGAGAATAATACTGGAGCTGCCCCTGTCATTGATGTGGTGCCATGGGGTGGCTGCAAAGTTCTATGGAAGCAGATCGTCACTGTGAAGGTCAACGTTTTCACCAGACAGCAGAGGAGAAGATTATGCTTGTGTGTGCTCGTGCACATGAGCTGGGTCCTGTTTACTTCAAGCCACTTGGAGGTTAATAAATGTCAAATGCTTAAAACACCAAACCAAACCCAAAGAGGAGGAATAGAATGGTCCCTGGGGTTCACCGCAGGGTTTCAGATTGCATTTGGATTCTCAGACTACTCTACACGCCCTCCCTGTTGCTTAATTCCAATTCTACAATGTGCTCTCTTTATTAATTTGTATGTTTTTAAATCATCTCTCCAGACCACCACCAGGGGCGTGCCCGCGAGATCTCCGTCTGAAGCGTGCAGGCAGCAAACGCTGTGTCCTCAGCAGGGAGGCCGTGAGGCAGAACACTGGCTGGTGTGCCTGGTCTACCAAAGCAGAGGCCGCAGGACATGGGACTCAGAGGCTGAGGAGCAGAGAGAAACGTGGCTGCTGGCTGAGAAGACGTGTTGCTGTGGACCAAAGACTGTGTCCTTAATGTTTTCTGATCATGACTTGTGGAACTTTTGCTGGTAAATCCCTATCATTGTTGGGGGGAATCATCTTTCTTCTAAGTAGCACCAAATATATCACACAATTTCAAGGAACAGCTGCCTTATAACAATCATGAAATTATTACACCTCTAGTCATTTCATCAGTAAGCCACGGATTGTTCCCTACCTGTAACAAAAAGGAAAATCAAAGATGCAAGGAAACAACAATTCGTGCAAAAAAGCCAGCGGACCTCCCAAACTTTAGCTTCTGTAACCCGAGACCAGAAGAACTAGATAGTGCCTGGCTACCATGATCGACTGTGCAGAGAGGAGTCATAATAGGTGGTCCTGCATCGATCGTGAGAAAAACAGGGAAGAAAACTCAAAATCACAGGCTTACTGATCTGAGAGAGCAGGGTAGGACCCTGAGACGATGGCCCTGTCAGACCTGAAACTGAACTCACCCCTGTGGCTCAACTTTTAGCCAAACAGCCGCTGCTCTTAGGGGAAGAATCACAGCAGGAGCACACACTCCTTATAATACTCAACCATAGGAGAAGGGATGGGGATGAATGGAAATAATAAGCACAGGGAGGAAGTGGCGAGAGGGTGGTTTCATTGTGGGGTTTGCAATCAGTGTCACAAATCAACACGTGTATGTCTTTTTCAACCAGTTTTTTAGCTTTTCACTCAACTCATAATACATTTTTTTTCAAAGAAGAAGATAAAATGGGCTGCAAATGGAGGCCCATGCAATTGGATGGCTCTTAAGGGGGGCGGGGGGAGGTATTTAACGAGGAAGGAAACCAGGTTTGAGTAAGCAAGAAGAGACAGCATGGAAACCTCTCACGCTGGAGCCCGTTAAAGGAACGGTCAGAGTAGGGGAACTCACGTACTCTAGACCACAGCACTGAAGAAAATGCAAAGATGATTCCTGAGAGCACGCTGGTTTCATTTGTTTGCAGAGGCATATTTATGGCTCCTAAATATTTTTTTTCCCCCGATTGTCGTGAGGGATGGGACTGGCTCTTCCACCTCAAAGTTAGCCGCCCCCTGGTCTAGACTCAAAACTGAAAGCCACTCTTCCATTTCAGTCACAGTGACCACTCAGAGCTCTCCTGGGGTGGTGCAAAAGGGTCGGTGCATTGGCTGCTAAGCAAAGGTTGGAGGTTGAGGGCTCTCAGAGGTGCCTTGGATGGCAGGTGTGGCGATCTGCTTACGGAAAACCAGTCATTGGAAACCCCGGGGACCGCAGCTCCCTCCGGACCCACGGGAGGTTACCGTCGCTAGAACTGACTTGATGGGAACTGGTACAGATATTGGACCCGAATGCTTTCTTCTCAGCCAGGGAACGATGTTCCTATTCTTCGGGGTGCAGAGGGCCGAGAGTCTGCCTAGGATCCCAAGAGCTCCCTGTTCCTGCACTGTCTGACCTGAGCCCAGCCCCGCTCCCGTCTGCAACCACGTTGAAGGGTGAGGAGAGCAGAATCTTAATGACGATTTAGTCAAAGACACCGTTGAGTAGCCACCTAATTTTTTTTTCCAGCTTGGCCATAATTTCTACTTCTTCTGTTCCAGCCACATCATTGTCAATCCAAATGACTATACAAGGCTTCCACTAGAGCAAATTTCCCAGAGAGAGAGGTATCGAAAACGCCAGCCCGTGGAGACATGAGATCATCACCTTCCTGGGCAGCGACTCAGATCCCCAGGTGAACAGGTTCATCTCAACAGCCACAGCTCTCCACCCCACTCAGCTGGGGCCCAGGGGTTACTGAGAAAGTTCCCTCTTGTTGCCTCAGCCAATAGCGAGGGAATCCTCCCTCCGCTCCGCATACCAGGCTCCTGAGCAAGGAGGAGTGTGTGCTCCACTTCCTCACCAAGACTTCGGCTCTGCTTTCAGTGTGGAGGCCCCCGGCATCGCTCCTCCTCTCAGTGACTCACGCAGTCATGCTAGCAGGTTGCTTCAGAGGCATGCCACCCTCCCCAAACTGCCTTCTGACAACTCTCAGACCGGCCCTGCAGTCTTCAGACTCCTCGATCCCTATATTTTATTATTTTTTTGGGGGGGGGGGCATCACTGCTCTCCGGTGGTGGGAGCAGGAGGCCCAGCCCCACTGCTGGAATTGAACCTCCGTCCCAGTGGGCCACAGTCCCGCGCACAACCACTACGCCACCGGGGCTCAGCCCCTCGATCCCTGTCATTTTTAATGGTCCAAAGCAAGCCTTCAAGAAGCACCTCCAGGACTCGAGGGTGGTGAAGAGACCTGAAACATTTAGGAGACTTGACTACTAAGATGAGCCCTGCTAGATAATGGGGTGATCTTAAGAAAGTGCACTCAGGCTCTCTGGCTCTGCTCTAAAATGATACTCTGACCCCCAAAATTAACAAATTAAGAAATAATAATAATAAAAATAAAATGAGACTCTTGATTCTTCTCAGCAAGAACACCAGAGTTCTATGCTGAGAGAAAGAAAAAAAAGTGGGGGAAAGCAGTTGTGGCCAAGGACATTCTAGGAGTGCGCCCAGTCCCTCAGGAGAATCAGAATGATTGCCGAAGCCACATCACAAGCGTTGTCAGTCCAGCCGCCGGGTCCATGGTCCCCACCAATAGAAATGAACTTGGACACAACCGAGGGAGGATGTGGCTGCCAGCCTCACGCTTGCTTCTTCCCCCTTTCACTCTTCTCCCTCCTCTATCCTGAAATGTGGTCTTTCTCTTTTACAGGAAGAACACGTGTGATGGATGCCGTTTCAGAGAGAAACCCTGGGGGTGCCGGAATTGAACTCAGGAGTCGCTGACGTGGAAATCTACATGTGACAGTCACCAGCCCTGTGCAAGCCTTTTGAAACATATTGACTCAACCTGTTGGATCTCCTATGTGCTTTCAACATTGTATTATTCTTGAGACAGGACAGGGGTACAGAAAGTCCTGCCAGGATCAGATGGCTGGTCTAATGAAGAGACAAGCCACTGGTGGGAAAAGTTCCTAACACACACACACACACACACACACACATGCAAGATACAAGAGCATCTGTAAGAATCACAGCTCTGGGGCTGAGCCCCGGTGGCGTAGTGGTTGTGTGCGGGACTGCGGCCCACTGGGACGGAGGTTCAATTCCAGCAGTGGGGCGGGGCCTCCTACTCCCACCACCGGAGAGCAGTGATGCTCCCCCCCCCAAAAAAAAAAGAATCACAGCTCAGTCAAGTTAGTATAGACTTGGAACTATTGATGGATGGACTAGTATGCTAGGCATTAAGAAATTGCTGGGGCATGTATGTTTTTCTAGAACTTACTCACCAATATTTTTTCTTTTTTTGTGATTGTTGCTAGGTATACTCTAAGTACAGCAGAACGAAACACCTCAGTCCTTTGCCGTCGTCAAAACGGTTTCAAGCATGGTGTTCATGCAACTCCTTAAGGGCCTTCCTCTTTTTCACTGATCCTCTACTTTCCCAAGAATGATGTCTTTCTCTAGGGACTGGCCTCTCCACATCATATGACCAAAGTACATGTGACAAAGTCTCACCCTCTTGCTTTAAAGGAGAAGTCTTGCTACTCTCCTTCCATAATAGAGCTGTTCATTCTCCTGGAAGTACATGATATATTCAATATATTCCCACAACGCCATAATTCAAAAGTGTCAATTTGTCTTCAGTCTTACTTAGTCATTGCTTTTATATGCACAGGAGGTGATTGAAAATACCATGGATGGGGTCCAGTCCATCTTAGTCTTCAAAAGGACACCTTGGCTTTTGAACACTAAAGCCAGTGGTCTTGTGTAGCACATTTACTCAGTGCAGCAGGTTATTTGATTTCTTGACTTCTACTTTCCTGGGCATTGATGGTGGGTCCAAGGAAAATGAAATCCTTGTCAACTTGAAAATGTTCTCCATTTACCTTGGTGTAGCTTATGGGTCCAGTTGTAAAGATTTTTTTCCTTTTTTGAGTTGTAATCCATACTGAAGGCTAAAGGTTTTTATAATCTTCACATACATAAGAACATGGCTGCTATGGAGTCTTTTTTTTTTTTTTTTTGCTATGGAGTCTTATGAAAAAGAGGGCATGTGTATATTTTTCTTATTTCTTTGTAATACTTTACAAAGAAAATTTCTTAAGAATGGTTTCTTAAGGTGAAGGTATCATAAGAATGTGACATAGAGAGCTCAGTTTATGTGGTTCCTAAAGACTTATGTGTCCCCCCCTCTCCCCAAGTCTAAAAATCTAAGGCTATCTTAAAAGCTTAAGAGGCAGGGTTTTTGTAAAGTTAAGGACTATTCTCTAATTGATGTTATTGTGAGTGTGGATTTTAGGACACATATTTTCCCCTCAAACAGAAAGCATCAGACCCAGACGCAGGCAAGGAAAAATCAATCAGGGAGCCGTGCCACAACCATCACCCGCACGCACCAGCCCCTGAACTGCTTTTCACCCTTCTGAGGCCGCTCCTGTGTGGGCCTTCTCATGGCCAGACGTGGCCCCGCCACTTCACAGAATCCAGGGCTTTGATCCCTTTCCCCCAACCTCCCACTTCCTGTGTTTAGCCAGGCCTCCCACCCCGTTCCTTGCAGGGCAAACCCCTCTGAGAACTTGCCTTTCCACCAGAGACAGTGGCAGCCTTGTCTGTGACCTCTTCTGAACAACCTGTTAGCGGTCTGAGTGCCCACTTCTTGCCCTCTTCCCCACACCCTCTTCCCAGCACAACAACTGGTAAGTGCATTTAGAACCTCACCTATGATGTTCCAAGCAACATATCACTTCCTTGCTTTGGGATAAAGGACAGTGTACTTGCTGCCTGCCATTGGGTCATTGTCGACTCCTGGCCACCCTGTAGGACAGGGGTGTCCCTGTGGCTGTCCAAAGCAGTCTCTCTCTATGGAAGCAGACTGTCTCACTTGTCTTCGGCACTGTAGTTGGAGGGCTTGGACCACTAGTCTTTTGTGTTGCAGCTGGCTGTGTTAACCACTGTGCTACCAGGATTCCCTTCAGTAGACCCCAACATTAAAAACAACAGCAACAACCTTCAGGTGGATTGAATCTTGTCTCTGTCATCTATCAGTAGCCCCTGAGACCTGGAGACAGCGTGCCGGAGTTACAAGCTGAGTCACCTCTGAAGCTACTTGGAGGGTCCTGGGAGGGGTTAGCACATGTTATATGTGTTTAGCAGAGTGCCGGGCCCATAATAAACACTCCATATACAAGGCTGCTTCAGAAAGCATGTGGGAAAATTGTAATATCATGTACTTCCATTTTCCCACGTGATTTCTGAAGCTCCTGCTTGTGGTAACTTTTTTTTCCCAATAATTTTATTGGGGGCTCTTACAGCTCTTATAACATTCCATGTGTCATTTGTATCAAGCATATTTGTACACATGTTGCCAAATTCATTTCCAAATATTTTCTACTTGAACCCTTGGTATAAGATCCTCTTTCACTCCCCCCTTTTTTTAATAAATCATTTTATTGGGGGCTCATACAACTCCCATCATGATCCATACATACGTCAATTGTATGCAGGCCACATGTGCACAGTTGTTGCCACGATCACTCTCAAGACATCCTTCCTCCCCTCGGGCCTTAACTTTTGTTTGGTAACTTCTGTACTTAAAAAGCCCATTTATCTGTCAAGGCCCTCCTCTGGTGACCCCACTCCAGGAAGCCTGCCCAGTCCCCAGCCCCAGCTGCAAGTCATCATTTCAGGATCTCACAGTGCTCAGTCATACCTTTAGCTCAACACTAAATACTTTCTTCCTCATCGTCTAAGTTCTTCATGGGCAAAGTGCCATCAAAACAAAAGACGAAGAAAGCTTGGTTCTTGGCCCCTCGAATGCAATTCACCAGTGTTTGTTGAACAGAACTGGGATTCGTTCGCATCGGTGTGCTATTCTGTTTCTCTGGGGTGTTCTTGGGCAGAAGAATCTCAAAGTGGCAGCTACATTTTAAACCAGGAATCTGAACTGATTTCCCCTTGTGCTAAACAGACTATACTTCGTGTGAATAAAGACAGTGGAATGCAATTGGATATAGATGAGCTTCTTTTATCAAAGAAAGGCAATGTTGACAACATTGTTGATTCAAGTGTTACTGTTTTCTTCATTGAATTGTGTCTCTCTATCCTCAACCCCAGTCCCAAAGATGCACTGTAAGTCTCCACTCTTCCCCCTGTGGCTTTAACCCAGATTGGCAATGGATTTTCTCCGTCATCAAATGGGGCAGTTGTAGTGGACAGGGTAGTGGTTACTCGCTGAGCTGCGAACCACAAAGATCAGCTGTTGAACCAGCTGCTTATGCACCAGAGAAAGACCAGGCTTTCAACGGCTGAAAAGAGTTACAGTCTTGGAAATCCTTGCGGCAGCTCTCCTCTCTCCTAGACGCTCACTGTGAGTTGGAATCGACTCAATAGCAGAGGGTTGTTTGTTTCTTAATGATTTAAGTCCATCTCTTTCGAAATCTAAAAGAACAAAGATGAAGAGAGGATAGATGCCCTCCCTCACGAAGATCACCAAAGAGCCCTGGAACCGAAGGTGAAAAGCGCCCAGGACCTTCCCTCCAGAGCTGGCAGGGAGAAAGAGAGCCCCCCCTTTCCAGCTGGTGCCCTGAATTTAGACTGCAGCCTCCTCAACTGTGAGAAACAGCATTTGTTTGTGAGAGCCGCCCACTTGTGTAACCGCAATAGTAGATACCAAAGACGCACGCTGTCCAACCACACCTTCCTGTGCTCCCAAAGCTTTCTGCAGGAAACAAAAGAGCGGCGCTGAACCTGCTGTATGGCACAGGGCTATCGGCCACGTCCAGCTTCCTTTTCCCCGTGACATAGTTCAGAAGTGCATTCTGGATGCATTTGTCATGGAAAGGCCGCCCAGGTGGTAAAGGCCGCGTGTCCGGGCTGCGCTTTCTCACCCTGCCTACAGAAAGTTAAAGTCGTGAAGTCAGCCCCTACCACAAAGCCTCAGATGCAGAAAGCTGGAGCTCCCGACTGCTGAAGGATGTGCCTGCTTGTACTGCCTACATGATGTCTTCAAGCAATGTTCTCAGCGTCAACAAGCCTTCAAGTGAAACGACCCAGGCTCCCGCCTCACCCAAATACCAGAGGCTGACACCTCGAACGCCTACTAGGGCAGGAAGCAATGCGACCCGACAGCATATTTGGCCCACGTGAGTTGGGTACGCGTCATCAGGATGGCTCCTCATGAAACCATTATGTTGGGCTGTCACGGAGAACTGGTTTGTCCTCTTAGAGCTGTTCCCCACCTTTCTCCTGCTGCTCTGCTCCAGGCTGGCAGGGCGAGGCTGAATTCCTCAAGAGCTCTGCGGGTGAGGAAGAGGGTTTTATGAGATCTGGATTAGTCCGTGTTTTTGAACAGGATGTGTTTTTGAAAACATACCGGGGCCATTCCCGTCAAACCTAAACTATCATAAAGCCCACAATGATATCTCATATTATAAGAGACTAATTTGTCGCCTTGTACATGTTCTTTTCTTTAGACTATTTTTCTTCTCAGTTAAAAACAGACACGCTCTGGCTTACAATTGAAACCTGTGCCTGTGTCTTTAAATAGATGGCTCAGAACTGGTTCATGCAGTTCATTTTTAGCCTTGCTTTATAGCACAAAAGGATCCCTGCTGGTGTACCGACTTATAGGTAGGATTGTTAACGGTAAGGTTAGAAGTTCAAACTCGCCAGTCACTCTGAAGGAGAATGCCAAAGCTTTCAGTCTGCCCAAACATCTACAGCCCTTGGAAATCCCAAGTGCCAGTTCCACACGGTCCCATAGAGTGACCATGACCCCTAACTGAGTAGATGGCCATGAACTTAGGTTTGTTTTCTTTGATTGCAAGAAAGAGCTTGAAGCCTTCTCAATGATTCAAAAGCTGCGCAGCAAATGAAGACGATTGTGTTGAAGAACTTGCTATGAGCAGGGACTGGTTCCAATTTTTTCAAAGTGGGGACAAATGTACGTAGCATCAAGGTCGAGCCCTTGTTGGTAGGTGTGCCATCAAGTCAGCTCAGACTCACGGTGACCTTCTGTGTATAGAATCTATGCCAAAGAACAAATCATGGCCTGGTCTTCCTCTTTGTCGCATGATATCCTTCTTCTGAATATCTTCTGATATCGCATGATATCCTCTTCTGAAACATGTCCAAAGTGCATGCTAATTCTTGCTACCCTTGCTTCTAAGGGACATCCTGACTCTACTTTTTCCAAGATGGAGTTGTTTGTTCTTTTGGCAGTTTATGGCTCCGCCAAATTGGTTTTGCCAGCACCATAATTCAGCGGCTTCAATTCCTCCTCAGTCTTCCTTATTCTGCACTTAATTTTCACAGGCATAGAGACAATTGACAATACCATGGCTTGAGTTGGACACTTCTTAGTTCTCAAAGGAACACTTGTGCTTTTCAATACTTTTCAGGAGGTCTTATGCAGCAAACTTACCCAATGCCATGGTTTATCCGATCTCTTTACGCTCCTTCCATGAGCATTGTTTGTAGATCCAAAGAACACGAATAAAACGGCAACTTCCATCTTTTTGCCCCCCCCCCCCCCACTTATCATGATGTCACCTATTGGAAGGCTGCCAGCTTTGATCTTCATCAACAGGCATCTCAAGTCTTCCTCACTTTCAGCCAGCAAGGGGACCTCATCTGCCTATCAAAGTTCTGTTCGTCATCCTGATACCAGAGTCTGCTTCAGCTACTCCATCCTCTCTGAAGGTTTGCTCAGCAGACAGATTGAATAACTATGGTCAGACAACACAACGGCAACACACACCTTTCTGGATTTTAAACAACTGCCTCTTGACTCATGCGCTGGTTCCTCAGGAGCACAATGTAGTGTTCTGCAATTCCCATTCTTCTCCAGGCTACCCATAGTTTATCAGGATCCACACAGTCCCGTGCCTTTGTGTAGTCTATAAAACACAAGTAGATGTCTTTCTGTGATGCTTTCAGTCAAGATTCATCTTGTAAGGAAACTCCTAATAGAGAATTTTAACCTTTGGAAAAGAAACCCAACACACTGCGTCACCCCCACGGACTCTCTCATTCCTAGAATGCACCCAGCCTCCTACCGACCATGTCTGCACTAGGAATCGCTGCCTACTCCCATTCTCTGACCTTGCTTGCTGCTGTGATTTTGCTGTGACAATTCAGCAGCAATGACATCCCTTGTTACATGTCCTGGTCTGAATCAAGCCTGAACCTCTCTCTGGCAGCTGCCTGTTAATGTATTGCTGCAAACGTTATTAGATGAATTTCAGCAACAAAAAAAATTAACTTGCATGGGATACTGTAACAGCAAAACCCAGACTCCAGAATGACCGACCAGGCAGCGTTCTGGGGGAACTTGGAAGAGGGGAACTTGGAAGAGGCAGTAGCCTTCCGGAAGATCTGGGGCCTGAATGTCAGGTGGGCATAGCTCTTTATACTTTATCTTCAAAAGCAAGTTCAGGGAGGGGGCAAGGCCACGGAAGTGGAATAGGCGGGAATTTCTGGTGCCGATGTGGTGGATAGTAAAGAAGGAAGGGGCTCTGGGGATGTGTGCCCAGGAATGAGGAAGCCCACGGGATGAGGCTGGGTGCTGAGTTTCTTTTCCAACGGTTAAAATCCCCTATTAGGATCTTCCTCACAGGATCAATGATAAAATCTAACCCAGCTGACTGCCATCAGGTTAATTCTGACTCATCGGGGAGGTAGAACTGCCTGTGTGGGTCTCCAAGACTAATTCTACTGGAGTAGAATGCCTCCTCTTTCTCCCAAGGCGGTTTCAAACTGCCGAACTTGCACTTAGTAGGTCAGCACGTCACCATGACACCACCAGGGCTCCTGATAGAGGTGACTAGTAGGCACCTGGTGACGGCAAGTGAGGCGGTCCACACTGAGTTGACCAGAACCCCACCAGCTGAAGACAAGCTTTATAAGGCTGTGAATCGGTGCATATCGCTGCTGATTCTATGGACGCCCTGTCCTGATTTGACTTTGCTTGTGGATGAGGACTCGCAAAGTTCCAATTAGAATGAAAATTCTTTGGGGGGAGGGGGGTGGGCGGGGGCATCACTGCCTCTGGTGGTCGTGGGCGCTACCCAGTGCCACTCCTGAGAGCCGCTGCTGGGTTTGAACCGCCAAGTCTGCGGGCCGCAGTCCCCCACTCAATCACTTAGTCCACTGGGGCTCAGCCCCAAGAACGAAAATTCTTTTTTTTGTGTGTGTGTGCGAGCAAGGATGGGTTTTTATTCTTTTTTTTTTCTTAAAAATCATTTTATTGGGGACTCATTCAGCTCTAATCATAACGTATACATACGTACATACATACATACATTGTGTCAGTAGTTACATCTTCGAAAATTCTTTACATCAAAGAATATGCTTGTTTCCTCAGAGCACCAAGTTGTTATAAGTGGACAGTGGACAAATCGGCTACCCGAAATTGGGGGAATAAGCGTTCACAGACTTAGAAAACATTTTGTTTTGTTCACTTATAAAATGCTATGTTTAAATAAAGCTGATACCTTTCAAACTGTATGTATTTTAGTTTTTTCTTGTTAGGACAACTATCCTGGTTTTGAAAATTGTAAATGGCTAAAAAGTTGTGTCCAGTTGATCTGACACTGGCCCCTTCATGTCCCAAGGAGAGCTGCAGGCGGCGATTCATAGTCATAATTTGCTTAAGTCCCTGAAAACCTTACAGATTGTTCAGCATCAATTCCACAAAGCCTTGAGGAAGGCAGTACCTCAGCTACCAGCAAGCAGCCTGCCAATGCACCCCTCCCACCGCTCCCCTGCCTGGTGACCGTGTCCTTGTGAAGCGATTCACCCCCACTGGACTTACGCCATACAACTCTGACCGTCGTCAAGGTGGATGGACTTGCTGTCTGACTTCACTTTTCCACGCAAGATCCCTTAAACCAAGAGTCTCTAGGGCAGCGGTCCTCAACCTGTGGGACTCAACCCCTTTGGGGGTTGAACAACCCTTTCACAGGGGTCGCCTGATTCATAATAGTAGCAAAATGAAAGTTACGAAATAGCAACAAAAATAATTTTATGGGTGGGGGGCGGGGGTGGCACCACAACATGAGGAATTGGATTTAAGGATCGTGGCAGTAGGAAGGTGGAGAACCACTGCTCTAGGATTTCTTACTACTGTTCTCTCAGTCTAGGCTTTCTGCACACCGTAATCAAACTGTTAGCATGAATTGGCGTGGTTTTCTTACCACCTGCTTGTTTACTCATGTGTTTAACAACAATTAGATATTTCAGGTCCCACAGGCGCAGGTTACCTCTGCACTCACCACCCAAAGTCATAGCCTAAATGGCCTCTCCAATTATTAGTCCAGACATTAGTAAACTAGAAGCCACCATGTCACAATTGTCAGAGCTAATTGAGCCCTTAGCCAGAGTAGCTTGCAGGATAGACAAGATCTTGATTTGTTATTCCTTAAACAATGCATTATCCTGGAAGAAAAATGTTGCTTTTATGCTAATAAAACTGGTATTATTAGGGCTGAGCCCCGGTGGCGTAGTGGTTGTGCGCGGGACTGCGGCCCACTGGGATGGAGGTTCAATTCCAGCAGTGGGGCTGGGCCTCCTACTCCCACCACCGGAGAGCAGTGATGCCCACAAAAAAAACAACAACAACAACAAAAAAAAAACCTGGTATTATTAAATAGGTTTATCTAGCCTTAGTCCAAAAAATAATGTGGAACAACATCAGAAAGAATTAGAGGTGAGAAATTACTGAAACCCAAATGAGAGCTGAGCATGATAGTGGGACAAGAGGAAAATAAAAGGAAATAGAGGAAAGAACTGGGGGGTAAAGGGCATTTATAAAGGTCTAAATATAGGCATGTACATAGGTAAATACATTTATATATGATGTTGGGAAAATAGATCTACAGGCATATACTTAAAAGGTTAATATTATGAGAGCAGGGCTCAGCCTCAGTGGCATAGTGGTTGAGTGCAGGACTGCGGCCCACTGGCTTGGCGGTTCAAATCCAGCAGCAACTCTCCAGGAGCAAGGCTGGGCCTCCCACTCTCACCAGAGGGCAGTGATGCCACCCCCAAAAAAGTATTAAGAGAGCAGGTAGGCATTGAACTTCCACTCAAGTACTTCCTTAATGCAAGCACACTTTGTTCTATTAAATTGGCATTCCATGATCCTCACCTTCCCGACACCATCACCGAAGACAAACGTGTGCATAAGCAAAAGTGGTGAAGAAAACTGACAGTGCCCGGCTATCAAAAGATATAGCATTTGGGGTTTTAAAAGCTTGAAAGTAAACAAGCAGTCATCTAGCTCAGAAGCAACAAAGTCCACATGGAAGAAGCACACCAGCTAGTATGACCACATGGTGTCAAAGGGATCAGTTATCAGACATCAAAGAAGTAAAAATCATAATACTGCATGTCCACCTTCCTGTTAGGATCGCTAAAGAGAAATGTGTGCATAAGCAAATGTGGTGAAGAAAGCTGATGGTGCCCGCCTAGCAAAAGATTTGGCATCTGGGACCTTAAAGGCTTAGAAAGTAAACAAGTGGCCATCTAGCTCAGAAGCAACAAAGCCCACATGGAAGAAGCACACCAGCCTGTGTGACCACGAGGTGTCGAAGGGATTGGGTATCAGGCATCAAAGAACTAAAAATTATATCATTATAAATGAGGGGGGAGTGCAGATTGGGGGCCCAAAACCCATCGGTAGGTGAAGTGACATTTCCCTACAGAAGAGTCGCGGGGAAGAGATGAGCCAGTCAAGGTACAGTGCAGCAGCGATGAAATATGCAACTTTCCTCTAGTTTTTAAATGCTTCCTTTCCCCTCACTATCATGATCCCAATTCTACTTTACAAGTCTGCCTAGACCAGGGCATGTACAGTGACACAGTTAGGAGGCAGAAACAAGGGGAATTCAAACAGATGATCCCTTTAGGACCAGTGGTGAGAGTGGTGATACCAGGAGGGTGGAGGGAAGGTGGAGCAGAAAGAGGGAACCAATTGCAGGGATCTACATATGACCTCCTCCCTGGGGTACGGACATCAGGGAAGTGGGTGAAGGGACACATCGGACAGTGTACGATATGACAAAAAATGATAATTTGTAAATTATCAAGGATTCATCGGGAGGGGGGAGGGGGGCGGGGGGGAGGGAGAGACAATAGGAGGCGCTGATGCCAACGACCTAAGTAGAAAGAGGCTGTTTGAGAAGGATGGTGGCAACAAATGTACAAATGTGGTTTGCACGCAATAGATGTATGTATCAGTTGTGATGAGAGTTGTATGAGCCCCCAATAAAATGATATTTTAAGAAAAGAATTAGAGGCAAGACAGGGATGGTACCATAAGCTATTTTCTTGGTCTCCATAAGCAAGTGCTCTAATAACCATCCTGGCAGGCCCCTTGGTCCTGGTTGTTTTAGGGTTATTAATCAGACCACGCATCATTAATGCATTACTAAGATTCATCCAACACTTATAGGGGCTGTCAAACTTATAGTATGGAGACTCCAATAAACAACCTTTAATCCTAAAAAGTCGTTTAGGAATCAAATATTTGATTCCCAGAGAAAAACGCAGGGAATGGGACAGCCTAGCACTAGCCACTGTCACGCCATCTTGTTGACTGCTGAATGACCTGGCTCCTCTCTCCCATCTCCAAGAGTTCCACTAGTGACTGATTTTAGAATGTGCTCTTAGGTTCCAATGATTGGATGTTGCAATTAATCTTGTTATTTTTAAAAATACATTGTTCCTTTTGGTTATTGTTGAATATCATTCCTTTTCATGCTATAACTGGGATATTATGATTTCTTTAAATTAAAAATCATTTTATCAGGGCTTGTACATGGTTTTTCACAATACATAAGTACATATACTGTACCAAGCACCTTCGCATGTCTGCTGCTATTATCATGTTCCAAATATCCACTTTTCCACTGGAGCCCTTGATATCAGCTTCCCATCCTTTCCCCTCTGTCCCTGCTCTCCCTCCCCCACCAACCTTCACTGCTTTATAAATTATTATAAAGCATGTCATGTCTTACACTTCACGATAGGATGTTATAATTGATCTTCCTATTCCTAGTTTATTAGCCAGGATGTTATCATTATTCCTAGTATTATGATTTCATAACAGATGTACCATGCTTTGATCAAAAGAATGCTAACATTAATTTTGCTTTCAACTTTTATCATTCCTGCTTGCCCCACAGGAAAGTTCCGATAAATGGATTTTTGCCTCTATAAGCTGCATATTATTTTCACTCAGGACTGCAACCCAAAGAATCACTGTTAGATTCTTGCTATTAACTGAAGGAAGACTCCTCTAAATTTCAAGACATTATTTATAGTGGCTGTCATTTATTTGAACACACGACATATTCTTCTGTGGTCTTCCACTGTCATTGCCCAGCTTTCACATGCATGTGAAGAAATGGAAAATATCAGGGCTTGGGTCAAGCACACCTTAGTCCTCAAATTGACATTTTTACTTTTTAACACTTCTTAAAGGTCCTACGCAGTAGCTTTACCCAGTATGCTGTTTGATTAGTATTTAATTGAAAATACATGTAGATTGTGATTTGGGTGAAGGTTTCCAGAGTAGATCACTGGAGGAAACTGAGAACCAGAGAGAGAGTATATGCGTACAAATTCCCTGTGCTCATAATGAAGAGTCTGGGAGGTAGACTCTGGTGGAGGAAGCCCTTCACAGTTGTGAGTTGGAGAGAAGTACTGGTCATATTCTCCAAACCACGTGAACCCCCCACAAGCTCCTCTATATTAGTGCTACTCTTAGGATGCTTCTTACAAGAAAGCACATGGCTGTTTAGCATACACTTCCGGTTATCTGCTTGACAGTTATGTGCTATCGAGAGCAATCAGATCTATTGTCTACTCCACCGAGGTACAATCCACTCCCGATAGACTGTTCCTCTGGAGAAGTGCTCAGGGCCACCGAAGGTCAAACAAGCTCAGGGATGGCCAAGGTTAAGCTACCATCTTAATTCTAGAATACACCCACCTTGTTATAGAGGTGCCTTCCTGGCACGCGTATACCCCTATTAATTCCCCTTCCTATTGTTGTATGTGAGAGGTAGAGACGGAGCCGCAGGAAGGAGACAGAGCTCAGTTAGGGATGAAGAGGATACACTTTATTGGTGGTAATGAAGGACTTTGGGAAGGGAAGGGACAGCAGAGAGAGAGAGAGAGAGAGAGAGAGAGAAGCATCTTGAACTCCTGGGTGGTCCTGTGGCCCGAAAGTTAGGCCAGGAAAGCTGCACCCGGTATTTGGGCAGTGGGACATATATAGGGCTTGAGCCAAGGACGTATGTACCAATAAGGGATGAGGCTTTCTGATG
>PVJH01012434.1:0-32941 GCA_004026705.1 Nesogale talazaci
AGCGGAGCTTGCTCCAGGGTCCACCCGAGCCCTGTGCCTCTGGCTGGTTCCTCGCCCATGCCTGTCCTACAGATGCCCACAGCCAGAGACCTTGAGGGCATGGGGCCCTCCTTCAGGAACCCCTTGAACTTTGGGAGGGAAGCCTCGTCCTTTCAGGAAAGGGGCGCTGTTGGCCTAGCAATGAAAGCTTCTGGCTGCCAACCCCAAGGGGCACATGTCTAACCCCCTCCGCTGCTCCACGGCAGATAGATGCGGCAGCCCGCTTTCATAAACGTTGACAGCCTCGGAAACCCACAGGAGCCGTTCTACTCTGTCCTGTCGGCTCCGAGTCAGAATCGCTTCATCCACAGTGCCTGGTGGGGCATTGAAGACAAGCGCTGCCAGGGCGGGTTGGAGATGGATTTCTGGCCATCTTGCAAGGCCCGATGGTGGCGATTTGAGAGACAGTGTGTGCTGAGGATTTCAGGGAAGGCCAGGGTGCCCATTGGTCTGGGAGGGGAGATTTGTTTGGGATGTGGTTGGTCTTTGGACCGAGAGGTCTACTTGTTTTGGCTCCTGTCACTCCTGCCTGGGTTCCTCCGGGATCTGGCCAAATGCTGCCTGTCCTGGCTCCAGGCTGGACCCACCTGCCTCCACTGCACGCCGGGACAGTCTTTCCTTCCCCGTTCACAGCCAAACCTTCCTGCTGGCCCCAGCCCAGCCCTCTGCTCCCAGTCGTTCCCGGGGCTGCCCTGGGCATCCCTGTGTGGCTCGTGCCCAGGGAAGAGCCAATTCCTAAGAGGAAAATTCATGCCCAGGAAGGCGGCCAGGGAAGCTGGGAGCTGGAGCGGACCGCCACAGTGCCAATGCCATTGCCCTGCGGCTCTGCCTGGTGTGGCCTCCCCAGGAGGTCATGCCAGGCATGTGCCCACCTGGAGAACGGGCCACGGTGAGAGACCAGGGCAGGGGCACTGGGTCGGGCAGTGCAGTGACAGGGCCCTGCTGTCTGACAGGTGCAGGAGAACTCCCCCGCCCAGCAGGCAGGCCTGGAACCCTACTTTGACTTCATCATCACCATTGGACACTCAAGGCTGGTGAGCGCTGCGCGCCCCCCCTCCCCCCACCCCCCCCAACCAGCTGACCACGCTTCTCTCACCTGCTCCCAGGGCTGTACTCAGGGCCTGGGTGGGGTGAGGTGGGCAGGCTGAGGGCAGATGGATTCTTGGCAGTGCCATGAGACTTACACAGACTCCTGGGGAGCGCAGAAGGACATGGCCCCAAAGGCTTTTTATTTGCTGCGGTGTGTTTTCTTGTGGAGACTCAGGAAGGTTGTGCAGTACGTGCTTGGTGTTGGGCTCGGCTGGCTGGAGTGGGGGATGGGGGGTGGGTGGGGTCTGCAGGGGCTGCCGGCCACCGAGGAGGCCCTTGCCCCCGTGGCAGGCCTTAGACCTGTCTGTGAGGCCCAGGCCTCCTGATTCCAGGTACCCCCCCACCCCCACCGCAGAACAAGGAGAACGACACCCTGAAGGCGCTGCTGAAGGCCAATGTGGAGAAGCCCGTGAAGCTGGAGGTGTTCAACATGAAGACCATGCGTGTGCGCGAGGTCGAGGTGGTGCCCAGCAATATGTGGGGCGGCCAGGGCCTGCTGGGCGCCAGCGTGCGCTTCTGCAGCTTCCGCAGGGCCAGCGAGCAGGTGTGGCACGTGCTGGTGAGTGCGGCGCTGGTGGGGGAGTAGGGGGCAGCCTGCGGTACCAGGTGCCTGGGGGGCGGGGTGGCCACGGGGATGAGCCCGAAGCGCTCAGAATGTGGACGGACCCTGCAGGACTCCCTGCGAATGAGAGCTAGCTTTCTATTGGTGGGTGTGGCAGAGGGGCGGGGTCTGAGACGACAAGGGGCCTGGCTAGCTGGAGGGCTAGTAGCCTATTGGTGGGTGTGGCAGAGGGGCGGGGCCTGAGAAGACAAAGGGGCCTGGTTAGCTGTGGGCGTGCTGAATGCTGTCACTTAGTATTTCCAAACGTGGCCTCGTCACCCGTCCCTGGCATTCCTCACCACTGGAACAGTGCCCGGCCTTTTGTTAGCCTTCGTATCTTTGCATGGTTCCTTACTCGTTTCATACTTTGGTTTCTTGTTCTCAAAGGTGGATGGAGACCATTTACAGGCTGTGCGGTTAGCCTGTGTCTGACACACAGGCACTCCGGGAATGCTGCTATTATTTCGCTCTCCCTTTACACATGCATAGCTCTCTATATATACAAATATGAATATATACTAATATGTGGCCGCCCCACATATTAGCCCCATATAATAGCTCTCTATATATACAAATATAAATATGAATATTTATATTATATATAAATGAAAGGTTAAAACAGTCCTTGGAAAAATTCTTTTATCTTTTAATTCCCTTTTTTTTCACACCGCTTTCGAAGAGTCTTTGTATGTATGGGTGTACATACATATGCAGGGGTTTCAAAAGATTCATGAGAAATGGAGTTAAAAGGTGGAGTTTTTCTATAACAGAGAGGTCTTTCGTGTGTGTGTGTGCCTTTGTGTATATACACAGGCATATGACGTGTGTGTATGTGTACGCACACATACCCACGTGCAAATCCATAGCCCTCCAGTCTATTTGGACTCCAGTGATCCCACAGGACAGTGTCGAACAACTCCACAGCGTTTGCAAGGCTATACTTCTCTGCATCTTGGGCTGAGCCCTGGTGGCGCGGTGGTTGTGTGCGGGACTGGGGCCCACAGGGTTGGTGCTTCAAATCCAGCAGCAAGGCTGTGCATGCACGCGCGCGCACACACACACACACACACACACACACAATCTCTACATCTTTACGGGACCATCATCTGCTGGTGGACTCTAACCACCAACCAGCCAGCAACCCAGTCCTTAGCGCCCTGCCCTCGCACCCTCTCTCTCCCAGCATGCCCCAGTTACTGCATAGCCAGGTGTTGCTGGCATGGCCATGTCTTGCTCCCACACTTGTAGATGGTGCCCACCCTAGAACCTGGCGACTGGGGGGTGATGTGAGCTGGACAGTACTCCCCCTCACCCCTCACCCCCACTCCGCCCCCGACCCCCTCACTAACTGGCATGGTGAAGTTCCAAAGGCTGGTTGTCATGTGTGCGTTGTCAGAGGTTATACGAGAGTTGGACACGGGTTTCCCACAAATCCCCTTGGGTGTGGGGGTGATGAGGGGAAGAGGCTGCAAGTCCTCCTCACTGCCTGGGGAAGCACCCCCTCCCCCCAGGCCTCCCCCCCCAGTTCAGCCCCAGGAGTCTGATTGACCATGATCCTCCCCTTCAGGACGTGGAACCATCCTCGCCCGCCGCCCTTGCAGGCCTGCGCCCCTACACAGACTACGTGGTGGGCTCCGACCAGATCCTGCAGGAGGTGAGCCTGGGGGTCCCCCCCTCTCCCCAAGGGGGTGCGGAGAGGCCAGTTCTGCCCCAGAGCGTGGCTCAGGCTCTGTGCTCCCCACAGTCCGAGGACTTCTTTACGCTCATCGAGGCCCACGAGGGGAGGCCCTTGAAGCTGATGGTGTATAACTCGGAGTTGGACTTCTGCCGGGAGGTGACTGTAACGCCCAACGCAGCCTGGGGTGGAGAGGGCAGGTATTTCCAGGGGCCAGAGGGTGGCAGGGCTGGGGCGGGGGGCGGGGGTGAGCCGGCCAGTGGTGGCATGGGCTGCCCAAGTCCTTTGGCGGAGATGGAGCCTGGGACCCAGGTCCAGGGGACTTGAGGCTGGCCATTGGCCTAGGAGGTACCCTTGCAGCCCCTCCCTGCTGCCACTGGAGGAAGGGAGGGGGCAGACCCAGGGAGAGCTGGGGGCCCATGCCCTGGATTTGGCATCTCCGACCCTCCGCAGTCTCGGGTGTGGCATTGGCTACGGATATCTGCACCGGATCCCCATCCAGCCCCCCGGCCACCACAGGCGACCAGGTGGCCCCGCACAGTTGGGACCTGCCCCCCCGGACTTCGCTGGCTGCCCAGCTCCTCCTGATGTGGAGATGAACTCCAGCCAGGGAGACTACATGGAGGTAGGTAGGTGGGTAGGTGTGTGGATGTGTGCGTAGTTTGCAGCAGGAAGGAGGGAGGGAGGAGCATCCAGTGGGCCGAGATCACCTCTGCTTCGAGGACGGCATGGGAGGAGGCGGGCCACGCTTGACTCTCCATTCCCATGGGCCTTTGCCTCTGCAGCGGAGCCTCAGAGATGGGCTGCTGGGCCAAGCCAAGCCTTGCGCCCCACAAGGAGGGGGGCTCAGCTGCGCTCTACTGCGGTGGATCTTTGCCCAGATCTTCAGGGCAGTCCTGGGCTGCCCCCTCAGGACTGAACCCAGGGGATGCAAGGATTGCGCTCCAGGCCCTGCTGAACCCGGGGTCACTGATGGGGGCCCTGCAGGAGCACACTAGGCCCAGGCGGGTCTTCTCAGGGGGGTGCTTAGTGCCCCTCTGGGCGTTGACACTGCAGGTAGGATCCGAGGAAGTGGCTCTGGCCTGCTTCACAGCCCCTGGCAGGGAAGGGGCAGATCCGTGCAGGAAGGGCAGTGCTCATGGAGCAAGGATGGGCTGGTGTGCGGAGGCCGGGCTGCATAACCCAACACCTCCACCCTACCTCACCCCACCCTGGCACTGCCTTGACGGCCCCTCTCTGACTTTGCCAGGCCCTTCTGCAGGCACCTGACTCCCTCTCAGAGGCACTGCACCCTGAGCCTGGGAGCCCCAGCCAGAGTGCCCCAGACCTGGAGGGACTCCTGCGCACCACCGAGATCCCCCTCCAGCCTCCGCCTCCCCTGCAGCGAGTCATGGACCCAGGTACTGGCAGGGCCTGGGGAAGTGGATCTCACTCAGGGCTAGGCAGACCTCAGCCACCCTCAGACCGGCTGACCCATTTCTCACTCATGCCACCATCTTGGCAAGCCCCACCCCAGGATCTTTTCAGAACAGGCTGGGGAGCTTCTCTGGGGCTGGGTGGGTGCCAGATGTGGAAGCAGCTTGGCAGGGGGCCCAGGTCCCGTCCGGCTGACAGTCAGGGGTTTGGGCTACACCTTCCCACAGGCTTCCTGGATGTGTCGGGCATCTCCCTCTTGGACAACAGCAACATGGGTCTCTGGCCCGGCCCAGCCCCATCCACAGCCGGCCCCACCCCGGGGCCAGAGGACACGGGCTCCAGCAGCGGGTCTCAGGAGCGGGGCGGTGAGTGGCTGGCCTGGAGGCTGTCCCAGTGGCTCACCAGAGATGGGCTGGCTTCTGAACCATGCATTTGGGCACCCTATCTGCCACCAGCCCGGGGTTCTTGCAGGCCTCCTCAGCTCCATCCTCTGTTTCAGGTGAAACCACATGGTCTGGGTCCGAGTTTGAAATTTCCTTCGCAGACAGCCCGGGCGCCCAGGCCCCGCTGGACCACCTGCCCCAGCTGACCCTCCCCGATAGCCTCACCTCCACAGCATCCCCCGAAGACGGGCTTTCTGCAGAGCTGCTTGAAGCCCAGGCCGAAGAGGAGCCAGAAGGCACAGAGTCCTCAGATTTGGGGATGGAGACAGAGGGACTGGCCAGCCAGGCCCAGACCTCTGCCCCAGAGTAATGCCTAACAGCACCCCAGGGGAACTGGTGGCTGTGTGTGGCGCTTTCGGCTGCTGGCGTTGGAGGACTCGTCTGTCTGCATAGACCCCCTGCTTGTGATCTACGGCATTGTCTGCTTTAAGACGGACGAGTGTCCATGTCTGAGGGTGCCAGGGCCTTGCTGTGGCAGAGTGCGGGGAGCAGATTAAATGTGTGTTGTGCAGGAACTGCTGTGGCAGCGGGAAGGAGCCCACTGCTGAGGGGTGGGATAGAGCTTGGGCCTGTAGTGACAGACTTCCGGGGGCACCTGAAGGTACCTTTGGGCCACGTACAAGACCAGGGTTTGCTTGCCCTGCGGTCCCTGAGAGCCCAGGGGGCGGCACGGCTCAGGAACAATCCCATGAGAAGATGCGGGGTGGGCGTCTTCAGTCTTCCTCAGGGCAGCCAGCTTCTGGCTTTCCTGGAAAGAGCCCCCACGCTCTGCCCACCAACTGTGCACTCCTCCGTGGGGCACATGTCCCTGTGTGGACCCCCCCCCCCCCCCATCCATCCCTAACTGGGCAGTGTATGGCAGTCCTGGTTGGAGGGCAGAGGCACTGCACTGGCCCCCCCCACATTCCCTTGAGGTGTGAATGACTCCTGGCTCCTCAGCCGAGGTTCACGTGCGCCTGCCGGGGACTCTGCTCTGCCCGACACACTGCCTCCGTGGCCACCCTGGTCAGTCCCCAGACCTGCACAGGGATCTCTTCCAAAGGGACGACGCAGCCCGTCGACAACGATGAGTAAAAATCCCCAGTCCTCTCACATTCAACCAAGGCAAACTGGCCCTCTTCATCCAGCCTCACCCAGGAGGGGACCAGGGCCTGGATGAGGGCCCGAGTGGAAGAGAGAGGTGTTTGTGGCCCTGCCTCATCCCCGCGTGCCCTGGGCTGTCTGGCCAAACGACCCAGTCTGTGCTCTGCTGCCTGCCCTGGGCTGAAACCTGGCGCCCATCCCCTCCCCACATGCCGCTCTCCTGCTGGAAGCCCTGCCTTCATGTTGTCTGTACCCACAGGCACCCTCAGGCCCACAGGACTGGGGCCTGTCTGCACCCCGCTCCACCGGGCAACCCAGAAAGCACAGGTCAAATGTTTGAAGGAAGGCTCCCAGTTCACCTACACCTCAAGCTTCAAGCACCTTGGTTGCATTCAAAGGCAGCTCGCTGTGTCCAGTCTCCCAGGGCAGCCGATACAGCTCGCTGTGTCCAGTCTCCCAGGGCAGCCGATACACATGTACAACAGAGAGGCCATTGTGGCCAAGGCTGCAGTCTGGCTCCCAGCCTGTCTGCTGAACCTTCTAGAGCAGGGTTGCTCAGGACCCAGTTTTCTTTCCAAGGGATACCCTCTCCTGAGGCTTTGGGCTTGTGCTTCCCCCTCCCTCCCTCCCTCCCTCCCCCCCAGGGTAAGAGATGATGTGGACTTCCAGAGTCAACCCAGAACCGGAAGGCCTCTTAAGTCTCTGTAATCAGCTATGAAGGAGAATGACAAATGGAGAAAAAAAATGTCTACTATGAATGATGTTAACTAAAGCCTTTATTCTATACAACTGTGAAATACAGATTTTTTTTTCACCCTTTTGGCATTGCAGACTGACAAATTTTCTGGAAATTGCATTACTGGTTTGACCAAATTGGGGGTGGGGGTGGGGTAGAACCATGCTGGGGGTGGGGTGTCCAATCAATGGCCAGGAGGGTACGGGCTGCTCCGTGAGGTTCGGCCCACAGTGACCCTCCCCGGTCGAACCTACTCCTCGACTCACGGGCCCCTCGTGCACACACAAGGAAGGGCTAGTAAGTGAGCTGCGTTTGTTCGTTCTGCCGTGAATCCTAACTATTGCTAAAAAATGCGCACCCAAAGTGCACGGTGGTATCCAACAGACAGGTAGAAAGGACTCGTTACATAGAAAGGACCCGTTAAAAAAGGAGCCGGGCTGCTCTCTGCTGGAGGGAGAAAGGCCACTGCTGCTCCCTGGAAACGGGCGCCACACCTCTGCTCCCTGGGGGCTGGGGCCTGCTAGCTTCCCAGAGAAAGCTGCCCAGCAGGGAGGGGAACCCTGTGCTGATCAGGACGTCTTGACCAGGAACACCTGGGCCGGGGGCCCACCAGCTGAACCTGTGGCGATGCAGAGAAGAAAAGCCCTCCCCGGCCCCTGCTGTTGTGGGGACAGGCCACATACAAGCTGGGGGGCCGTGGGACTGGAATAAACTGCCCTCTGAAGGCACTTGTGCTTCTGGCTTCGAATAGGAGGCTTGTCTGAGCCCGGTTTGGGGGAGAGGACCACTTATCTATTCTGAATACAACTGACCTTGGGGAGAATCCAAAGTACTCTTTCTGCCAAAAGTTAAAGTGTTTATCCCCAATAAGCTCTATTCTGTACAAGATCCGAATGACTCCGAAAGCTTCAGAGTGTTAGAGCAGTGAAGAGCAGCTCTGGGCACAGGCACAACAACAAAAACCTGCATATAAAACTCTGGAAAAACAAACGTACACTTCTGGGATGTGAGTATCAAATCAAGTCACTGCGCGCGCTCTTTACCTTTTAGGTAGCCTTCAAAGGAAATGAGTTTCATCATGATCTAAAGTCCCCACAGTGTAGGCTGCTCCCCCGCATCAGGGATCGGGGGTGCACGAAGCTGGAAACAGTGCAGAAGTGAGGCCGCTGTGCTTCCCTGTGGCTGCCGCAGGGCCCGGCCGTGCGGGCAACCTGCCGGGCTCCAGCCCCGGGAATCCCGACCGCTTCCTACAAGAACACCTCTGAGATGCAGTATTATAAACAAGCCCAATATTAACCATTTATTATGAAATGGGCTGGCTCTCAAACTCTGCAGCAGCAAATTCCCATTAAAATAACTTTTCCACGGTGAGAACTAATTTTTTATGACAAACTTGGAAAAAAAGCCATAGGTACTGCATGAATGGAATGTACTCTTAGAAAAGCTACGGAGCCGGTGGGTTGGGAGTACGTTTGAAACACAGTGACAGAGAGAGAGAGAGGCGGCCCAACCAGCGTGTCCTTTGTCACGTGATGCCAGACGGAGATGAGGTCCTTGGGAACACCGGGAGGAAGCGGGCTGCACTGGTCTGTTTATCAGTTCTCTGCGTCCCTCACAAGCCAAGTCTACGGGAGGGGGCTCCTCCGTTCTCGTCGTCTGCCTCCCTGGGGTCAGTTTCATCTACACAAGGAGACTGGTGCCTATTTTACATCTCGATGAGTCACTTCCGTGGCAAGATAGTCTGGTCCATGAGAAGTCTTGCTCCTGAGGGAGCTCCGTGGGCTTCCTAGGGCTACTCTGGGGCCACAGAGAAGGGTCAGTCAGTGCACGAACACCCAGGAGTGTCTGCCGGCCCTTCACGTCGACTTCTGGCGGTAATGGAGGGTGAGGTCACCTCCGCTCTTCCATATGAAGTGCTTCACGGTGCGGAGGTCCATATTGGGATCTAACACCTGAACGGCAAAAAAAACCAAAAAACATTTTTGAAGCCTCTGAAAGTACAACGAATTCATGGCCTCTCCCTGGGCGACCCAGCCGATTCCCTCCCCCCTGTTCCTGGCAGCCTAGTCTCACCGACCCTGCGTCCACACGTGCAGGAGGAACTGCGGCCCCACAGGACAGCAGGCCACCTTTCAGTCGCCTCCAGAGGCGCGCTGTGAGCACAACGTGATGGAAAAGGGCTGTCTTTTCTCCAGCCGGTGCCTTAACCACCACGATGGATGCTGCTCTGCAGTCAAGGCCAGCTGCGTTTCTCGACTCGGGCTGAGACCAGGGCCTTGACCTGGTTCAGTCAGGGCCGAGGAAGTGAGGCGGCAACCGTTCTGGATGGTTAAAAACCGGAGCAGTTGGAGTAACAGGCAGGAAAAATGACCAAGTGAATGCCCTACCAGAAGCTTCATGCCCCTGTCAGAAAATACGGGCAGCATCAAGAAGCCCTGCTTACAGAAGGCCACCACCCCCCTCTGCAGGGGCAGTCCCCACAGTCCTGCCATCCATCGCCCAGTCCCAATCAAACAGGAAAGTGGCACCCAGACAATCCATTGTTTCAGTCTCTGTATATGGAAGCAGCTCTCTTCCTGACTCTTCCTGAGGTTCTGGGCACTGCACACCTTTACACAACAGTTTTATCTTTCTCCCTCGGCATGGCAGGGGGGTGGGGTGTGGGGGTGTGGGTACCCCTAGTGCTCCTGTGAATGGAGGGTGTGCTAGGCTAACCAGCCTCTCCGCAGTGGTCCTCAGAGCGCAGGGAGAGACTCGGGGCCCTAACTGAGGGCCTCTCTCAAAGCACACATCCTGAAGGCAGTAGATCTGGGCCTGACAAACACCCTCCCTTATCCACACCCACCAGGGGACACCCGCACGCTGTCGGCATCACATCCACTCACCTGGTCCTGGCACAAGAGTTCAATTTTCTCCTCTGCCAGCACAGCAATATCCTCCTCCTTTTCCTGTTCTCCTGGCTTGTCGTTATTCGAAGAGCTAGTGGTTTGAGACTCGTTGTCCAGGTTGATGATTTTCTCATACACGTGCTCCATCACTTTGCGGACTTGGAGCATGTCACTGGCAGAGAGGCGATCTCTGTAACGAGCAGGGCTGGGCTGTGATGTCAGGGAGATCACAAAGTAACAGCGCGTGCATGCCGCCTTTCTGCGGCGTGTGCATTAGATAAAAACAAATCCGCTCCATTTCCTTTACACGGCTTTTCTGAGCATGAGCAAACTAAATACTCGCCGAAAGGCAGGAACTGGGCCGCCTGGCTGGCCAGTCAAGGAGCACCTCTGAGCTGACGCCTACACCTCTAAAGGCCAAGCCAAGCAGCTCAGACCCAAACTCTGGAAAAGCCTATTCAACGTCGGTCATTGACTCTGGTGGAAGGAAGGAATGGCTTTCCAGTAATTCAGTGTGGGCATGCTTGTGTGCACACACAGTGGTGGAGAGCGGGAGGAAGGAAGCAGTACAGATGAAACAACATTAGCCACGAGTTGACAATTAGTGATGCAGTTTAATGGGTCAATGGGGTTCATTAATCTTACGCTATTTTGCATAACAAAAGGCTTACTGCGAACCTAAAAGTTTTACTCACAAATATAGACCTAGTGCTCACAGTTCAGCATCCTGTTTCTAGACTCTTCTCTCTGGTATCCTTACTTATCAGTGCATCTTTTTCTGGTGTTTAGCATTCAGATCCCTGGCCCTCTTTCCTGACTTACTGCTGTGATATCCTTCCCCCGTGTCGTCTGTGCTCCAGCAACCTGGGTTCCTCCCTCACTCCCCATGTCTGAGGCATGTTTCCACTGCCCCACCTGATCAAACTCTTTCCTGGCCTGTCAAAGCTACCTTTGGAAGGCCTACGCCTCGTTTACACAGTCAGTTCACAGCCGTTCCCTATACAGAAGCCTTTCTGGAGAGCTGAAGTCAAACATCTGCCGTATTTCTTGCCTTCATGCTCAGACCCAAGTCTCCATAGAAGCAGCTACACACAGAATGTGTGCTAGGTCATGGCTCTAGCAGGAGACAAAAATCCATGTCTGAATGATCCCTAGTTATTCGTGATCCACCCTATCAGGACACGTCATAAGTGGTGAAACGTGGAAGACTGCTGTCTTCAATCTAGTACTTGCCTTTTTCTGTTGTAACAGCAATCATAAGGAATAAGAATTTTCCCCAGCAACTAATCAGGCCAAGGAACACGTGATGTTTCATTTACTTACTTTTTCAAGGTTTTTGCTCCCGAAGATGCATGAGGTTGGAGGTAGAAAGGAATTTTGTTGAATTTGGGCATATTTTTCTGAAATATTAGAAGTTAAAAAGGTATAATAGTTCCTATTAGTTGATTAGCTAAAATAATAATCAATAGGAAAACACGATGTACAAAAGTAGTCTTTTTTTGGTATAATTAAATGTGACTGTCTATGAAATACAATAAACAATCAGATCCGAGAAAACTGTTGAGGAAATCCGAGCCTTTGGTTTTGTCAAAGAAGATGTGCAAACACATTGTGTGTCAGAGCAGCACGGCTCTCTTCAAATCACAGTACAAGGGATTAAGGGGAAACAAACTTTATTTTAATTCGTTAAGCCATACAAGCCAAAATCTCAGTTCTACATTAAAATATGGGGGCCGAGATCTAAAGTCCCAAACAAAATATGAAGCAACTTGATAGAAACCCGCAGCTTTCCCTTGAACAAAGCTGTGCACTCTGTGCGGTGAGGCCCATCATCCTGACACCACAGGAGGTCCACGCTTTGAAGCAAGAGTGGACACTTCAGTCAGTCACTGAGATACGGACCATGAAGTAAACCACATACTTAACTGGAGGATGGCACTAACTGGCCCTGGCCCTTCCTTATTCCTCTGGGTATAATGCCTTCCGAGTCTCCCGGGTAATGTCAGAGCCTGTCTGGCTGTCTCTTCTCAGGAATAAGTCACAGGCCTATCAATTGGTAATGCATCCCACTTGAGTTTTGCACACAAAAGAAGTAGTGATTTATTTATGTATAAAGCACTCGGGCATACAGGAGACCACAGACTATTCATCAGCTGTCATAGTGGCTTTAAGTTCTTGGAAGTATATCTGGGGCAGAAAACATTTTCTGAAGGTTTTAGAGATTAAATCTCTTTTCAGGAATATACAAAATAGCTCAACAGCACATACGAGTCCAGAAACAGACTCATATGCACAGTGTATATGATAAAGACAGCATTCAAAAACTAGTAGGTTGAGAACATGTCAGTCAGTAAACTGTATGGAGACACTGGCTATCCACTAGGAAAAACTGAACTCTACCTCACATCAAACAGAAGAATACATTCTAATCAAGATCATGAAATTTAAAAAAAAAACATGATCATAGAGCAATAGAGATTACAGGAGACCATTTCAAATATTTTGGAGGGGGAAATACCCAAGTCAAACACGAAACTCAGAAGCTATACAAAACCAAACACGGAATAGAATTATATAAAAATGAAAAACTTTTGCCTGGCAAATGCCCCCATAAACAAAATTCAATTCAGAGACATAGGTAATAGTCAAAGGGCTAATATTCAGTAAAAACATGTCCTACAAATCAGTAAGAAAGACAAACAATCCAGTAGGAAAATGAGTACAGAATACAAGCGGGCAATTCACAGATGAAATACAAATGGCCAATATGAAAAGGTATTTAACCTCACTAGGAATTCTTAAAAAATTCACCCTACAACAGTGACATAGAGATTGCCTACATTTTAGCAAAGATGAAACGTTCCCAGCAGTGGTGAGGGTGTGGGCCATGGGCACTCACACACAGCCGGTGGGAGTGTCAATTGGCAGAGCCTCGTGGAGGGCAGTTTGGCATAGCTCTCAAAACTGAAAATGTGCATACCCTACGATCCAACAATTTCACTGTCAGGAATTTATCCTAAAAAGTCCTCAAAAATATATGTACAAGGGTGTTCACTGCATCACTGTCTGTAGCGGAAAACATTGGAGACAACCTAAATGTCCATTAACGGGGAGCTGGTTTAAGAAACCCTGGTACATGTATACAATGAAATACTATGCAGTCATTAAAAAGGAATGACCCCTATGTATCGACATGAAAAGACACCCAAGATATGTGCTTAAGTGGAAAAAAAAACAAGTTGCACAATAGTATCTTTGAGTTTCTGGGCAATAAAATAAATTATACATAACTGCATCAGAGAAAAGTCCTGAAGGCTATGCATTGAACTGTTAATGACTGCTAAGATGTGGGGAGAGGAGAGAGTGATAGTAGAAGGGAAGGGAGTTTCACTTTACTTGTTCATTGATTTTTGTCTAGGAAGCACATATATTATTTTTATAAGTAAAAAATCGATAAAGATATGCATTGATATATAAATAATGATTAATACTTTTCCTGCAACTCTGAAACTACAGGGAGGCAGATGAGGATTAGACCTGGCAGTCTAGCTTTGATTATGAGGTCATGAGTATACAGGTTAAGGCAGTTCTTAATTTCCTTCATGATTTGGGAAAAACAACAGGGCAAAGTGGGAGTGGAGGCCACTTACATCCACAGTGATGTCAATCACCCATTGTGGCACCGTCTCATTAAGAAGCATGGACTCAGTCTCACCCCCGGAATCACGGCAGAGCAGCCTAAACAAAACCCATCAGGTCTTCAGTGACACAAGCATGGATGGCACAATCGCTGTCAACAAACGTTAAAGAGGCGGGAGGGGCCTTTGCCGAGCTCCTGGAGGACAGCCCCCACTTGACTGCGGAGAAGGTATACTGCAGCCAGGTGGGCCTATCCAGCCCACCCAACCCTGAACCTTTGAGGCTAGGTCTCCCCCACATCTGCCTCTTGGAGTTCTAGGGTGAATGAGGGGAAACCAGGGTGACAGGCGAATACCATACATATTCGTGTATAAGCCGAGTTTTTCCGCACATTTTTTGGGGACATCACTGCCCTCTGGTGGTGGGAGTAGGAGGTCCAGCCTTGCTGCTGGATTTGAACCTCCAACCCAGTGGGCCGCAGTCCCGCACACAACCACTACGCCACCGGGGCTCAGCCCCTCCAGCACATTTTTAATGCAGCTTTTGTGATAAAATTAGGTGCCTCAGCTGATAGTCGGGTTGATACTCGAATATATACGGTACTTCAGAAAGGGGTTGACTGGGGCTACTAGGCAGGTGGCATAGGATTCCCAATGCAAAGGGGGTGGGCGAGGGCAACCGGGGGATAATTTTGTAACCCCACTCTCCAGAAACTACCATAAGGGAACAAAAGTCTTATGCTTAAAGGTAAGACAAGGTTTTTTGGTTTGTTTATGTTGGAACCCAGAGGAGGTGCTTGTAAGGTCTCCCTTATGGTTTTACTAAGACCCACTAGCATCTTCAGATGAAGAGTCCAAGCCTTCCTTGCTGGGACATGAGGACCGCCTGGCCTAGCAGCCCCCTCACCTGGCCCTACTCAGATCTTGCCTCTGGGCAGGACTTCCAGTGACAGCATCTGCTGCCTATCCCTGGCAGTTATGGGGCAAAGTGACAGGAAGTGGGAATTTTCTGCAGAAGCCACCAGGGCGACTGCCTCAAAGCACACTGCTTCCCTCATGGTAACACTGGAGGCCTGCTCTCAGTCCAAATTCCATCTAAAGGTACCAGGCACTTCACTATCTCATCAAGCTGGGGAGCTTCCAGATCCCTGACAACCCTAAAAATTAATAATAAGCCACCTTCAACATCTGTTTGGATCAATCTTTCTTAGCAAATAGGCTTTCTCAGCCGGGGCCCCAGGCCTGGTGGTCCATACCTGAACAGTGTGCGGCCTCCGGCTTCACCGAAGATCACAGGGGTGTGGGGGGGCACTTGAAAGTATCCATTTCCCTTCTGTACCCGGTTCTCCTGCTCCCCATTTACTAAAAAGAAAAATGGTGTCAGTATACAGAATCGACACATGTTTTAAATAGCCAGGACCACAAACAGTGGGTGAACAAACAAACTCAAGTTACATGCCTGGGAAGAGAGACATAGCGACTTGATGTCCTTTTTGAGAAATGTCAATGCTTTCAAGGACCCCTTAAGAGCTTTAAGAGGGTCGAGACCAGCAGTTCTCAGCCTGTGGGTCGCCACCCCTTTGGGAGTCGAACGGACCTGATTCTTTTTTTTTTTTTTTTGGGGGGGGGGGGCATCACTGCTCTTCGGTGGTGGGAGAAGGCCCAGCCCTACTGCTGGAATTGAACCTCCGTCCCAGTGGGCTGCAGTCCTGCACACAACCACTATGCCACTGGGGCTCAGCCCCGGACCTGATTATTTATTTATTTATTTTTTTAGGCATCACTGCCCTCAGGTGGTGGGAGTAGGAGGCCCAGCCTTTGCTCCTGGGAGCCGGAATTGAACCTCCATCCCAGTGGGCCGCAGTCCCGCGCACAACCACTACGCCACCGGGGCTCAGCCCCGGACCTGATTCTTAACAGTAATAAAATGACAGTGATGAAGTAGCAGCGAAAATAATTTTATGGTTTGGAGTGGTCACAACATGAGGAACTGTATGAAAGGGTCGTCGTGTCATTAGGAAGGTTGAGAACCACTGGTCTGACTGTTCATAAGAAGTATCTGCTTTCTTTAGTAGAACAGTGTAAGGGATACACCAAGGGACTCCCAAAATTTCATGAAAAAAATCCCATTACCATTTCTTTTTTCAAAGTAATTTAAATTAATTATCTCCTTCCTATTACCTTTTAATTTCATACTTTTTCCTCATCTTTTTTTTGGGGGGTATCATTTTATTTACTTATAAACATTAAAAAATCATTTTATTAGGGGCTCATACAACGCTTATCACAACCCATCCATCCATCCATTTTATCAAACACATTTGCTTTCTACTAGAGCCCTTGCTATCAGCTCATTTTTTCCCTCCCTCCCCGGCCTCATGAGCTGGATAATTTATAAATTCTTTTTGTCATCTCTTACACTGTCCGATGTCTCCCTTCCCCCACTTTCCTGTCGTCCGTCCCCCAGAGAGGAGGCTCCATGTAGATCATAATGATCAGTTCCTCCTCTCTACACACCTTCCCTCCATCCTCCCGGTATCGCCACTCCCACCACTGGTCCTCAGGGGTTCATCTGTCTTAAATTCTTTGTATCTTCAGTTCCTATCTGTACCAGTGTACTCGCTTTGGTCTAGCTGGATTTGTAAGTTAGAATTGGGATCGTGATGGGGGAGGGGAGGGCAGGGAGAGGCGCCACGAAGTATTAAAAGAACTAGAGGAAAGTTGTTATGTTCCATTGCACTCTGACTGGTTCCTCCTCGAGACCTTCCTGTAAAGAGGGATGTCCACTTGCCTAAAGATCACATTGAAAAGATTTTTGTTCCTTGATGCCTGATACCTGAGCCCATTGACATCTTGTGATCACCCAGGGTGGTATTCTTCTTCCATGTGGACTTCGTTGCTTCTGAGCAAGATGGATGCTTGTTTACCTTTAAGGCTTTAAGACCCCAGACGTTATTATAACGTTTGATAGCGGGCACCATCAGCTTTCTTCACCACATTTGCTTATGCACACACCTGTCTTGATTTCCCACAAACTTTTGTGGGAACTTCCTCTTGCATTGGAATTCTAATCTCTCTATCGAATTAATCTCTGGGTGCAATCCCAGTTTGGAAACTAGGGTTTTCTTTTGCTGCATTAATGAGGTCATACTAATGCAGAGTTGAGCCTAAGCCTAATCACTTCTGACTATAAAAAGACCAAGACAGATACAGAGACACAAGGGGGGGAGGCCAGGTGAGAAATGTTTACAAGTCAAGGATCAGAGGCAGGCATAGCTGACATGAAGGCAATACATTTCTTTGAGCTGCCAGCAAAAGAATTTCTATACTTGAAAATTATTCTTGTGGTATTTGTGTTTCAGTAGCACAAGAAAATTAAGATAAACAGCACGTCCAGAAGAATTTCTCAAGTAAGAAAAAATATTTTTGTTTAATGGCAGCTGAAGTTAATGGTGAAAACGAAAATTCTTTTGTGTTTCTTTTATTTTTTTTGGGGGGAGGGGGCATCACTGCCCTCAGGTGGTGGGAGTAGGAAGCCCAGCCTTTGCTCCGTGGAGCTGGAATCGAACCTCCATCCCAGTGGGCTGCAGTCCCGCGCACAACCACTATGCCACTGGGGCTCAGCCAACGAAAATTCTTTAAGTGGCATCCAGTCTCGTTTTATTGTTCTTTGAAGATTCATTTCTATCTTGTGTTGCAAGCACAGATCCACATGATAGGAGCCACCCCCCCCCTCCCCCATCCACCAGCAGTCCGCCCTCGAATCCTGCTTCCTCAAGAAAACAAACAGAACCTCCTCCTCATTAACATGTGCTACACAGGATTTGTGAGGCTGGAAGTCTTTATGGGAACAGAGCACACTCAAACGCAATGTCGGTTCCAACTTACACAAGCCCTGGTAGTACAGTGAGTGGTTGATGGGTTTGGCTGCTAAATACAAGGTCAACAGTTCAAAGACACCAGGTGTTCTGAGGGAGAAAGACGAGGCTTTCTACTTCTGTAAAGAGAGTGTCTTGGAAGTCCACTGGGGCAGTCCTATTGGCCTGGAGGGCCACTCTGACAGGAGCAGATGGTCCCATCTCTCTCCCATGGAGCAGCTGGTGGGTTTGAACTGCTGACCTTACAGTTAGTGGCAAAGCTCACCAGACAAGGCTTTGCGTGTACCACCAACACATTCACGTCGGAATGTACGGTTCATTCCAAATGAAGGCTAGTGGTATCAGCTACATTAGTACAAAACTGTCAGATAACTGGGAATCACGGCTCAGTGAAGCTGACCCATAGTATTATTTTTTTTTTGGGGGGGGGACACACCTTTCAACTCATGACAACTGGCTTCCATAGAGCCATGTGCTCCCCATGAGAGACATTTCCTCTAAAAGCAATTCTGGACGTCCTAGAGTGCCGTCCTTGGCATGAATCAGAGTCTACAGCAGAGTGAGACCTTGGCAGATGGTACTCAGCGGTTCTCCAGACGGCATTCAGCCATACAGGAACTTTCTTTCCCCGACCCCCTTCCCTCTCTCTCCAGTCAAGGGAGCCGCAGTGGTGCAGTGGACTATGCACGGAGCGACGGTCTGAACGCACCGGTCCCTCTGGGGGATGGAGAGGAGGCTGTCCACCTGTGCAGATTCAGTCAGAGGAACCCAGGAGGGCAGTTCGAGTCTGACTCATGGGGTCGTGGTGAGTCAGAATGGATTCAATGGCAGTGGGTTTCATTTTATGTTTTCATCAAACTGGTCAAAAGCCTTACACTGAACACATGCTCTCTCCTTTTCTGCGCAGGGGCAGGGCGACTGCCACTGCCTGTGGCACACTTACCTTTCCATGTCCTCACGGCATGCCTGGTCACACTTCACCCTGACACTTGTCACTTCTGAATTAGAACTTGATTGTTGGAAACTTTAGAGAGGACTAGGCAGGTCAGCAGAATGCTGGTGATATCAACATTTCATATCTACATGAAGCATGTGAGTGGGTTTTGCAAAGTTCATAGAAAATAGACTTAAAAGACAACGGCGTTTTCTACAAACTTTTTGAAGCCCCATCATACGTAAGAACATGTTTTATCTGCACAACTGAATAAGCAAGCTTTATAGGTAAATTCAGGAAATCCATGGATACCCATAAACAGAATCGGTCTGCTCCAGTGGCATCTTTTAAAGCAGAGGTCATCTGAATATAGCACATGCGGTCAATTCTGAGTGGTCTCACGGGTGATTTAAAGCCACACTAGATGGTGCTCTGTTCCCAGACGCTCACTCTGAGTTAAGACTTGTGGATGGAAATTTTCTTTTTGTGTGTGTGTGTGTGTGGGGCATCACTGCCCTCTGGTGGGAGCAGGAGGCCCAGCCTTGCTCCTGGAGAGCTGCTGCTGGATTTGAACAGCCAACCCAGTGGGCCGCAGTCCCCCACACAACCACTACACCCCCAGGGCTCAGGCCGCGGGTGGAAACTTTATGACATTATGTACCATCATCAATTTAACTTATGGAACCTCAACCTATCATCTTGTAGCAAATGTTTAGAACATCGCTTAAGATAGCTGTGTAAGACGGTTGTCCTTCTGAGTCACTTTGAATCACCTCGATGTAAAAGGACTCACCGTGGTTGACCTCATTCTCTTCTTCATCCATTGGGCTCACATGGGTTCTCGGCCAGTATTCTAAGAGTGCCTGAAGTAAAAGTCCTCCTAAATTCACTGCAAACAAAGCAGGTGAAAGGAAAAAAACATGAGAAAGAATGTTAAACTAAAAAATAGAGGGAAAGAAGCAAAACCTCTAAGTTTCCACAGATCATGATAATTTAAATTCTTCACCCAATCCAAACCAATTTTACTGCCCCCATGTCAGCATGGCCCTCTCTGGGGTTTCTGAGACTGTTGGGGGGAGACAGCCTCCTCTTGCTCCCGGGGGAGGGCTTGTGGGCTTGAACCGTCACTCCTGCTGTGAGCAGCCCAACACCTAACCCACTGTACCACCAGGGCTCCTTACTCTGTGACAGTGATGTTTAAATGCAGCCTTTAGCATCTGCTCATGCTGTATCTTAGGATAAAGCTGTGATTTTACTCTATTTGGCTATTTAGACAGAACCATTCTTAGAAAGAGAGGAATTCCACTCCTTAGAGTACAGACCATATCTGGATATAAAAGTATTTCTTAATTGTCAGCCTTTGAAAATCGAGAACAAGATCCAATGACCCCAATGATCAAGAGCTATTACAGAGATGAAGTGTGTGACAGAACGCCAGCCCAGGGCCACCTTCTTTTTCGGAGGGAGGACGGACGGACGGAAGATGCTCGCACATACATTTTGGATCGGACCCATCGGGGCTGTTGAAGCCAGCATCTTTTGCAGACACCCAAGCCGCAAAGCAGTCACTCTCATCCAGAGTAATTGTCAACATCTGTCCGAGTGGGGGAGGGAAGGGGGGAAATCTGTGAGTGGCATTTCACTTGAGTACCTTCTCCTCTGAGCACCTGTGAGTTGAACAGTCTAACAAAAGTGCTGTGCTGTAGATTCAGGAACCTAAAGGTTGTGCATGTGATTCACCCAAACTCGACCCGAGTTTCAAGTCAATGTGACTTTGTAGGACAGAGTAGAACTACCCCCCCCCCCCCCCCCCGGGTTCCCAGGGCGGTCAACCTTTTTCCACAGCAGACTGCCCCAGCTGTCACACGTGTGCAGCAGCCGTGGAGTTGAAACAGCCGGCAGGGAGGTGTGTGGCTGAGCCCTGTCACCACGGCACCACTCGGCTCCTAATGGACGCAGTGGACCTGCGAGCTAGTCTACTGGACACAAAGGGCGTGTACACTGCACTTTGTACTAGCGCGATTTTGTTTCTCTCTTTCACACTTCACTCTGTGATGATAGCGCTTCATTGTGAGCTATACTGAGAAAGTTTCAACTACCTCAAACAACAGATACTAACTGGCGACTTACCCCTGTTTTTAAGTCTACTGAGAACCAATTTGGCACATAAACCATTTTAAATCTTTTCTTAATTTCATCTTCAAAATCCACTTTGCCCAGATCTTCAACTTTACATGCCTACACAAGAATGAGAAAGTATGGGGATTAATAATATGAAGTGGTGAGTTGGTTTCATTCTGACCTTGCTATTCATGGCTACTCATTTTCCTATTTGTCAAAATAGAACATCAAATACATTCCCAAAGAGAGGAAGGTGGTAACATATTTGGGGCAAATATTTAACAATAAAAAAATTATCTGCTGCTCCTAAATTTTTTAAATAAAAAGAAGGGGAGGAGTAAGTAAATAATCATTTCTTTCCTTTTCAGGAACTGTAACTTAGCTTTGCTGATACTAACATATACTACACCGTACGTACTTACGCTGGGGTACCACCCAAACCCATCATTTTCTTTTATAAAATCACCTTACCACTGTCAAAGTACTCTACATTACACTTAATACATTTCTAACATCTCCGATTCCATTCTTGGGAAGTTTTTAAACTCATCTGTTTCGATGGCTGACAACACCTCCCTCGCTTTTTCCCTGCACCTCTTCTACATTATCAAATAACTGTCCTTTCTTGTTTCTCTTCATTCGTGGAAACAAGAATGAAGTCCCACTGAGTGAGGTCAAGTGAGGAAGGTGCGTGGGGCAGGAGAGGCATGCTGGTTTTTGCCTGAAAACTGGTGCACTGAGATGGCTGTGAGAGCAGGTGCATTGTCCACGTGGCAAAACCAGTCCCCCAACTGCCACAAATCAGGCCTTTTTTGTCCCACACTGTTACACATTCCTTTCGGAATCTCTAAAGACAAAGCTTGATGAACGGTTTGACCTGGAGGAATGAAATCCAAAGGCGCTATCCTTCTCATATTCTAAAAAATTAATGAGCATCACCTTAACCTTTAATTTCACTTGACTTCTGAGGGGCGAGGTGACGATGGTGTCTTCCACTGGCTTGACTCATGCTTGCTTTCGGGGTCATTAAAAATAGCAACATGGGACTGAGTCCTGGTGGTGTAGTGGTTGTGTGCGGGACTGTGGTCCAGAGGACTGATGGTTCAAAACCAGCAGCAGCTCTCCAGGCGCAATGCTGGGCTTCCTACTCCTTCCATGGCAGTGATGCCACCAAAATCAAACACAAAAAGCAGCATGTCCAGTCACCAGTAATGACCTTGGAATAAAAGGGTGCTCTGGAGCTGATATTTCAAAGCTCGGTATGTTTCCACTGATGCTCTTTTTACAGGGTGGGGGGTGGGGTGGGGTGGGGGGAGTGGTGGTTGTGGGAGCTACCCAGGCTTGCTACTGCTGGATTTGAACTCCATTGATGCTCTTTTTCCTGGTCCTGAACCGAAGCACAAATTCCCAAGTGATTAATCATATTCTCAAGTCTTCTGTCAAAATTTGCTCCAAGATAGCCCAGATAACTTCCCCATATCGTCAATTGTTTGTTTTTAGTCTTCGAGCACAAGGGTACGAGATTTTGTTGGCATTTTTGTCTGTTTGGGAAGTTGATGGACATCCACAAAGAGGTTTGTCATCAATTAGCATTTCACCTTTTTTGAAATGAGAAAACTAAACACGTGCCTTTCCCCGCCAATATTGCTGCCCTTGTAAAATGTGTGCAACAACAAAATAGTTTCTGTAGCATGTTTCCCAAACAGGAAACAGAATTTAACAGCAGCATACTATTTTCTTAAATCGGCCATCACAAAACATGAGATGAGGTTCAAGTGAAATTGCTTTTATAAAAAAAATTCATCGTGACCAGAGAGGACCTTCCCAGGTGATGCCACTGAGTGGCCTAACTCAGAGTGAGTTGTTCGAGGATTGCCCAGTGAGGCTTTTTTCTAATTTTTTTTTTTTTTGGTATCCTTTCATATATGAAAAGCAATGAGACTCAAAAAGAATCTCCAAGAACGTAACAACACATATTTGTATCTTACTTTAAGAAATGAGAGCTACTATACACAACTACAATAAAGGCCGCAGCGAAGAAGTTTCTCTTTCTTGATAACTGCGCTCTCTTCCTTATCCTGTAAACGTGTGTGCGCCCTAAAAGTATGCTACCAACTGCCTCAGGAGTAAGTGGCATCCTTGTTGTTTCCACGTGCTGTTGAATCTGCTCATGGCAACCTAGTGCACCACAGAACAACACTGGCCAGTACTATGCCGTCCTCACCGCTGTCCTGAGCGCTCACCACTGTGACCACGTCCTCGATCTTTACCCTTTACCCACACTGAAGGCCACAAGCCTTGATCTTCATTAGCAAGGGCCTCAGGTTCTCTGGGTATCAACAAACGAGGTTGTACTCTTTCTTCATCTGGTTCAACTTCTCGGATAATAAGCACGGCGAGAGGACACAACGCTAACACAGCTTTCCTGATCTGCAACTGTCATCTTCCCTTGTTCGGTTTAAATGATTGCCCCTTTACAGATTCCACACGAGCACAATTTCAGTGCCCTGGAGTCCCCATTCTCCTCAATGTTATGTATTTTGTTATGATTCACAGTCATAATGTCTTTGCGTAGTCAACAAAGCGTAAGTAAGTATTTTTCTGGTATTCTCTGCTTTCAGCCAGAACCCATCTGATGTCAGCCATGATATGCTTCATTCTATGTCCTCTTTTAAATCCAGTTTGAATTTCTGGCAGGTCCTTAGTATGCATGCTGCAGTTGTTAAATTTTCTTCAGCAAACTTTTACTTGCCCGTGGCATTAAATGATACTGACACTTCCCATTCCATTGATGAACGTTATTTGGAATGAAAACAAATATAGACTGCTTCCAGTATCTCCCAAATTTCTTGGCATAAGTGAGTGCTGCATCAGTTTCCTGAAGCATTTCAGGACACCAATTTCTGGGACTTTGTTTTTCGCTAATGTCTTTAGTATAGCTTGAATTTCTTTCTTGTTATTATGAGTTCTTGATCATATGCTACTTCTCGATACTAAGATTCTACCCAATCTCAGTTAATTAGATTGAGAATAGACATCAGGTCCATAAGCATAAAATTAGTAGGTCAATTCTCAGAGACGAGATGGCATCATCAGACTCGCCAAGGCATTCTGGGGAGAATTAATTACCAGGCAAGATGAAGTGCAGCCCAGTTACGGGGCGGAAGGGCTCCACTAGCTGTGGCCCACCAAAGTGAAGAATCAGAATGCCTGTTGATGACATCCTTTGGGCTGCTCGCAAGCTTCCTACTCCACCATGCAGGCCTCCTGAGTCCTCCAGATTTAAGTGATTGCCCTGATCTATAAAGTACATGATTTGCTTATTCTTTTTTTGAAATAAATAATCGTATTGGGGGCCCTTACAGCTCTTATAACGTTTCCTACATCAATTGCATCAAGTACATCTGTATATATGTTGCCATCATCACTTCCAAATTATTTTCTTTCTACTTGAGTCCTTGGTATCAATTCTCCCTGCCCCCATTATTCTTTTGAGTTTTTTTAGTGTAAAGTCTTTGTTGGGGTAAAATATATACAGCAGCAGCACAACAATGCCATGTTAACCATTCTCCAGGGTATGACTCAGTGGCATCCATCGCACGACGTTGGCAATCATCACTTCTACTGTTTCCCAAACCTGATGGGAGTAGGAAGCCCAGCCTTGCTCCTGGAGAGCTGCTGCTGGATTTGAACTGCCAACCCTGTGGGCCGCAGTCCCGCACACAACCACTACTCCACCAGGGTTCAGCCTGTTTCCCAAACCTTTTATCACCGACAGAAACTCTGTATCTATTAGGCAATAGCTCCCTATTCCCACATCCACCTGGCCCAAAGTCACCACAAACATACCTTCTATGCATCTGTTTAGTCTTTATTTAAGAGGACTTATGGGCTGAGTCCCAGTGGCGTAGTGGTTGTGTGTGGGATTGCAGCCCATAGGGTTGATAGTTCAAATTCAGCAGCAGCTCTCCAGGAACAAGGCTGGGCCTCCCACTCCCACCAGGGGGCAGTGATACCCACAAAAAACAAACAAACAAACAGGGCTGAGTCCTGGTAGCGTAGTGGTTGTGCGCGGGACTGTGGCCTAGTGGGATGGAGGTTCAATTCCAGCAGTGGGGCTGGGCCTCCTACTCCCACCACCAGAGAGCAGTGATGCCCAAAAAACAAAACAAAAACAAACAAACAAACAAGCAAACAAACAAGAGCACTTTCTAGTCTACCCTTGTTCTCCCTACAAAGGATCATCAAGGCAGAAATGCTTCTGCCACATGTGACTCTAAACCTTGTGGGATACACAGCAGTCATGTAAATCAGGAAATATTTGTTGAACAAATATACTAACAGCAGAGGCATCTGTCAGAACTACAAAAGTGAAAGAATTCAATTTGTCTACACATGTGTCCTCAGTGCTATGTTGAAATGCATCAACTGCTCCAAAAGGAGTGAGTCACACTTTGCTGGCTCACAGTCATAATTGATGCTGAGCATGAATGCTGTGAATCCTAGGAAATGGTCCCGCTTATTCTCAGTCGAAGGTGATTTGTCCTCATTCTCGACTCCAGAGACAATTCAGGTCGTCATATCTGGGGGAGGGGCACTACAGGTATCAGAGGGAAGAGGTGGGACTACTGCTGTTAAGCAGAGGAAAATGCACAGAACCACCGTGCGTCAGCTCATCATACCATACCACAGCACGGTGGCTGACATGATGTTGGAAGCTACTTCATTAATATTTCATATACCAGGACTGAGCCCCGGTGGCGTAGTGGTTGAATGCGGGACAGCAGCCCGTGGGCTTGGCGGTTCAAATCCAGTGGTGACTCTCAAGAGCAGCGCTGGGTAGCTCCCACGACCACCAGAGGGCAGTGATGTACCCCCCTCTCCCCCCACATATTTCATATACCAGCAGGGTCAACAATGGTGGTCAAATTTTAGTGGAGCTTCCAAACCAAGTCAGACCAGGAAAAGAAGAGGCTGTTTGCTTGCAAAAAACTAGCCACTGGCAAACTTATGAATAGCGCTGCGTACTGCTAACACAGTGACAACGGGGTACCCCTCATGCTGGAAGGGGATCAAACTACAATTGAGGAAGAGCTGTCTCCTCAAAGTAAACCAATCTTAAAGACGTGGGTGAAGCAGAGCTGTTAACATTCTTTAATAACCAGAATCTGGAATGCATACAGAACAGCTCTCAGAAAATGAAATGCACGAAGAGAAAGCCACCCGGCACCAGTGAGCTGAAATGAGCTGGTTCTAAGGCATTTTGAATCAGACAATCACATGGTGTACTATTATGAGAATGACAAATTGAAGAGGAATGGGGTGGAATTCTCCGCCCAAAGGAACACTTCAAGATCTATTCTGAAGTCCACCCCTGTCAGTGTTAGGATGATATCCATCAGCCTACAAGGAAGACCAATGAATACAACCATCATTCAAATGACCACTAATACCTACTCCTCCATTCTGAAATTGATCAAATGCAATCAAGATGCACTAATAATTATTGGTGATTGGAAATGCTAAAGTGGGAATCAAAATATACCAGCAGTAAAAAACTGCTCAGATGTAAATCTGAGGTGAGGCTGAAGAAAATTAAAACAAATCCAGGGGGCTAGTCTCTAACATGGAGTATATACCACTTGATTTTTTGATACCTTCTTGAGAATATATTTGATGCACTAAACACTCACAATTGAACATCCAGCCCATTGCGAAATGCCATCAAGGAAGAATGAGAGAAATGAAGAAGTTAAAGAGCTGAGCAGAATATTTCAAGGGATGTCTCAAGAAGACTTAGGTATTACAATAAAGTGCACAGTGGTCTGGATAGCATTTTCAAAGGGTAGCAGTTGAAAAATCTGAGGAAAAACTCCAAGCTTTGAGTTGCAATATTGAAGAATTCTACAGGCAAACTACTGAACCATGCAGGAAGTATCAGAGGAGATGGAAGGTCTATGGTCACAAAAATAAGCGGTCAACGCCCAACCAGTTTAGGGCGTCACATACGACCAAGAACCAATGATAATAAGGAAAGAAGTCCAAGCTGCACTGAAAGCATCGGAGGAAAACAAGGTTGCAAGAACAGACAGAATACTAATGGAAATGTTTCCACAAACGGATGCAGGGTTGGTGCTCCCTCCTCTTCCGTGCCAAGACATTGGGAAGGCAGTTGCCTGGCCAGTTGATTTAGCGTGATCCACCTTGGTGCCCAGTCCAAAGAAAGAAGACACACAGAATGCAAAATGATCGTTACACACAATGTCAATAATATCATGCACATGAAAACTGGACAATAATGAAGACTGAAGAATAAATGCCTTTGGACTGTGGTGTTGGCAGAGAATAGTCAGTGTGCCCCAGGCTATAAGAACCAACATATCTGTGCTGGCAGGAGTCCAGCCTGAGTAACTGTGTGGCGGTCCTTGGGCTAGCTCACCAGGAAGGACCAGTCCCTGGAGAAAGACGTCAACCTTGGTAGAGGGTTGGTCACAGAGCGGGATAGCCTCGAAGAGACGGAATCACGACAGTGGCTGCAACAACGTGCTCAGAGCCCGTGAAGACGGTGCAGACCTGGGCAGGGCTTTGTTGTGTTGTACAAAGGGTCTCTGTGCGTCAAACCCCACTCAAGGGCACTCAACACCAAGGTACAGAACAGCTCACCTTCCTCCAACAAAGAATTATCTGTCTCCAAACTCAACAGTGCCAAGAAGGAAAACCTTAATGTATTGTCTAAAGGCAAGGCAGAATAGAAGCATTTTGTGAACTACTAACAAGAGAAAAATGGCTGTATTAAAATCGTTTTTTAAAAAACCAGGAATGGTCTTATGAAGTATTCATATAAGAAGGTATCTACCCCCCAAATAAAGTACTCATGCAGTTATATATGAACTTATGTAGGTTTTATCTTAGCTACCTCGTATTTTTTGTTACAATCAATAATAAACCAAAAAACCAAACAGAATCCATTGAGCTGATTCTAACTCTCAGGACGGGGTAGAACTGACCCTGGAGTTTCTGAGACCACAATTCTAGAGGGAGTAGAAAACCCCGGGCTTCTCCCTGGGACAGCTGATGGTTTTGAAATGAGCAGCCCAACGCGTAACCACGATGCCACCAGGGCCCCCAGTGACCCTGAAGGACCGAGGGAATCTGCGCTGTGGGTTTCCAGGGCTAGAGTCTTTGTGGGAGCAGAAAGACTCGTTGTCCCTCCATGGAGGGCCGGGAAGGTTGGCACTGCCAACGTGTTAGCTGCTCCACTAATAACCCACAAGGCCACCAGCGCGTCTTAGAAAACAGAGAAGCAGAGAGGTCATAATTCCGTGACCTCTATTCCAGCTGAGGAGTCCTGTGGCTATGCCATGGTCAAGGTTAGCAGTGTGAAGTCACCAGCCACTTTTCAGGAGAAAGATGACAGGGCGCTCTACCCCCATCAAGAGTGGAAGTTTCAGAAACTCACAGGGGCAGTTCTGTCCTGTCCTTACAGGGTTGTTTTGAGGCGGAATCAACGTGATGGCGGTGAGTTCTTTTTTAATACTGAATCCAAAGGGATACTCACCTTCAGTACATCCCAGTATGCCACGTTATTATTGGTATCTTTGGTTAATATATGTCTCTTATCGTTAAGAATGTGGCACTGGATAATACTAGCACCCCCTACGGGAAAAAAGGACAGTTAGCAAAACAATCGTTCAACATTTAAATTCGCAGGCAGCAATAATGGTTAAATGGGAGCATAAATCACACTAGCCACCGAAAAGGAAAAAGGAAAATCAAGATGCAGACAAGCCAAATTAAATGTCAGGCTTATCAACTATTTATGTTTATTTATAAGCATTCAAAGAAAACCTGTCAAATTTTAGTAACAGATTATGAATGAAAGGGCACTTCACTTCCGAGGGCAAGCAATAGAAAATGGCTGAGGCCAAACAGTTTGACAAACAGGGAAAAGTCAACGTGATGGTAAAAGCCTGACTTAGTTCCCGCTCTCCTTGACTTCTGCCTCCTAGCTTCCTTGCTTTTCTGCATCCTGGAGTGTACAGTCTAAAGGTGACAGCAAGGGCATCTATAGATAAATGTCACCTCAAGTCCTGACATTAAGCATACCAGCTTCATGGTTGTTTTTAACACGCCCAGACGAAGCTTATATCAGTTTAGAACCGGACTTGAACTTTCAGGGCAACATCTCACCCTATTTTCAAATGAGCTGTTGGTCTCACCAGGACCAGAGCTATTCTGATATTAGACAAAGAAAAAAAAATCCACTTTTTTTTTTGGCATCACTGCCCTCTGGTGGTCGTGGGAGCTACCAAGTGCTGCTCCTGAGAACTGCTGCTGGATTTGAACCGCCAAGCCCGTGGGCTGCAGTTCCGCACTCAACCACTTACGCCACCGGGGCTCAGACGAAAGACCCCTTTTTAAAGTGACTAAATTGCATTTCAAAATTACGATTTTCTATTACTAAAAACAAACCAACATATTATTAGCTTTCTGCTGACAGCAGAATTATATTTAAGGGAAGGTCATCACCTTTATTTTTGTCAAACCCTTACTACCCATAATTAAGTTCAATAAAAGGTACCTTCTTAACTCACCTTTAATAACCTGGTCAGGTTGTGTACAAAGAGGTGTTATAGGATTTGAGCAGTCATTGTCATAATCTCCGGAGGCTCTAAAATTATGAATTCCCTTCAGTGTCTAAAGAAACAAAATTTGCTATTTAACCATTTATACTCCATAAGTGTTACCAATCTGTTTAAAATGTCGAGAAAAATACTAAAGAATTAAAAAAAAATCCAATAACCCTATCATCATCAGAAAACTTATATCATAAAACTATAATTACTTACTATAATATATAAGAAGAGGTAAATACAATTATTTTGGAGAGAAAACTAAGCATAGAAGTAGGCAAAATTATGCTGATTTCAAGTTGGCGCATGAAAATTTAGGCGAAATACTTCACAATTTTACAAGTTCAAAGAAAGACTGCCGGCCTTGCATACAAACAGGAATGAATTCCATTACCCTTTGTTATGCCCCAATAGCTTGGCTAGCTGGAAAGCTTCAATCATCTTCAAGATTGAGAATCCCCAGAACTACTGATGACTTCTCTCCAGCTGTCCTTGCTGAAGCAAAATGAAGTGAACGTGAAAGCATCTTCTCTGCCTTCTTTTGTTTCTCTACCCTGCTGGCACTTGGGCTGCCTGTTTCCATATGCAGGTTTTTGAGGCCAAAAGCTGCATTAAAATCCCCTGGCTTACTGAACAATAGCACCTGTTCTAAGCACATCCAATAATCCATCTTGGCTTCTGACGTGGAAGTCAAGAATTTCATTTGACTGTTGGCCTTCGCTTTACTCTGGGTCTTGGGACTGCACCCACATCCCGAGGATTCCCCGTGTTTGCCGCTGTCCCAAAGCATGCTTGGAGGGAAGGTCAACTGAGTACTTGCTCCTGTGTTGTCGGGGTGGCCAGGGAGAACAAACTACACGTTTCATAAATCGTTGCCCGGTAAACATTGCTCACTTACCCATTTATTTACAGTAGACTTAGTTGTTGCCACCCAGATGGCAGGAGGGGGGTCGGCTGATCTATCAAGTTCCATCTGTAAACAAAGCACAAAAATAGAAACGTGGGCTCTTCGGAAATGCAAGGGCTAGCTAGGAATTGCTGAACAGCAACCTCTGTAGTCAAGCTGTGTGTGAAATGGCATGCATTAAAAACGGCACGCTGAGCCCGGTGGCGTAAGTGGTTGAGTGTGGGACTGCGGCCCGCGGGCCTGGCGGTTCAAATCCAGCGCGGCTCTCAGGAGGAGCGCTGGGTAGCTCCCACGACCACCAGTGGGTAGTGAATGCCCCCCCTCCCCCGCCAAAACAACAACAAAAACCAAAACAAAACAAATAAAAACAGGGATGTATAAAAACAAAAACAAAAAACCCCAGGGATGTAGAGAAGAACATGAGGTGCTTCTCACAGGCCTATGAATGCACAGGGTGATTTTGCACCCCAAAGAGCAGCATGACCTAAATGGTTGTAGTCACAAACGCAAAGATTCCCCACGATTGGTTGGTTTTAATGCTCATTTTTTCTTGGAAACATTTATAGTATAAACATTCCATAAGCCCAGGATGAGGAAAAAGGAGCCCTGGAGTCCGAGGACCAGGGTACTTGTGAATGCTTTAACATGACTTTTCGTATTTTAAAAATACTGTGTACATGGAAACACATACACAGGCAGCCCTAGATTAAGTCTCCCTTCAAGTCTAATTTGTACATCAGCCAGTTTGTCTTAGTATATTGTATTTATTTTTAAGCATAGAAGCCATTGAAGAAACACTTCTCAGTATCTTTAACACGCGACAGTACTATGCATGTCCACTACTCTTTCTGAACCAAGGACTACAGTTTGAGAGGGTCAGACAGGGCGGAATCCTCCTCTGTTCAAAAGATGCTCCTCTAAACACACAGGCATGTGTGCACCCAGGTTCTTGATAGTTTCCCCCTTCTCTAGCAAAAGGTCCTGGCGGCTCGTGGTCTCCTCTCCTGGTCTCTGCCCATCAGTCTGCTTCCCGGACACGGCTATGCTCTGTGAGTGCCAATTCAAAGCATCCACTCGCCTGCTTCTCCAGGGCGGTCGGCTTTGCTCCTCTGGTGCCATCATCTCCTTTCAACAAGCCTACTTGCCTGTTGTGTCCGAGCTCTCAGATGTCCTCTCAGTGGTGTCCTCTGACCGCCATTCCTGCTATCTACCCAACCATCCATTTTCCTCTATTGTGGTCCAGGGTGTCAGACGCCACTTAGTTTTAGCTCTGTTTCCTATTTTCAAGTTATTGCCAAGAAAAAAGGACAGTGCTTTCTTTCTATCTGTTTTAAATTTGGAAATGTCTTCACTGTTGCTTTACTGTGCAACTCTCTGTCACGAGGTTGACCAGCTGGCTCCCGGTCCCGGTTCAGACGACAAGGCTTTGCATCGGGGCAGAGACAAGTTCTCCTAAGTCTCCATCCCTCCCTCCCAGGCATGAGTGTCAGGACACGGCCGGCCAGAAAGACTTCAGGAGTGAAGCGGGCCATTTCCTCCTCTCCTTCGGGAGCGCCTGCCACAGCACCATCCTGAAGGCAGTGCACGCATGTCCTGGCCTCACTCTGCATTGCCGTTTGTGCACAGATCACGTCAACACTTTCATTCTTCCTCCTAGGACCAGTTTAGGAATATTCGTGGGGCAATCTTGCTAGAATTCACCAAGAGGCTGAGTCACTGATAAACTTCTTCAGATGACTTACAAAAAATATACATATCATTTTCCTTTTCTTTAAAAAAAAAATTCTCCAATTTTATTTTATTTAAAATATACTACTTTATTATTAATTGGGAGTTAATACATACATCATGTCATTTGATAGTTCAATCACATCAAGCAGTATTGTACCAATTGTTACCACAATTGGTTTGCAAACATTGTTTTTCTCCCAGAACTCCTTGACAGTGTGTCCCCCCCCGCCCCGGTCTCTCTGAAACCCTTATTCTACTTGGTGTCCCTATAGGTTCATCAATCCTGGGTTTCATATACCGAAAGAAAGAGACATAGAACACAACTTCAAGAGGGTGACACCCCCCCCCCCCAGTGAAACAACGCTCCTGAGATACACCCTAAAACAAACAAATAAAACAAAAATACAGAAGATGCTGAAAACCAGATCAGGTCCAGTGTGCAGTAGAGGGGGCAACTGACAAAGTTGTAACTTTGTTCAAATCAGATTTATGTCTTTGATCTTCTATACTCTTTTTCCCAGTGCCTTTTGCTTAGTAACCCCTTTCCTTCTACCACTCAGGTATGGATAGAGGGAGTTCACTGGAGGCTAATTCTAAAGTGGTTCCCACAAATGTATCGTGAACTCTCACTGTCATCCGCAGCCTCTGCAAACCGGATTCTCACAATGTAGGCTCTGACACGAATGCCTCCTGCAACTTTGGATTATGTGCTTCACAATCCTCCAGTGACTGAGGGCGGTGTGCTTCTTCGACGTGGACTTAGATGACACCTCAGGTGGATGACTGCTTGTTGGGAGACAAGTCTGTAAGATTCCCGACACTATTCTATCTGCGAGCCGGGCACCATCTAGTTTTGCAAAAAGTACACTAAAAAAAGAATAGCGGCTGAGCCCCGGTGGCGTAGTGGTTGTGCCTGGGACCGCGGCTCACTGGGATGGAGCTCCACAGGGGCAAAGGATGGGCCTTCTACTCCCGCCACCAGGGCAGTGATGCCCTAAAAAAACCAAAAAAAAAAAGAATAGCAAGACAAAACTGCCCTAGCAAAGAAGCCTTAGTGGTGCATATGAGCACTCTCCTAGCCACACAGTTTCTCGCTCTTCCTTGGCCTGTCAAGTTCTACCAATGATGG
>PVJH01012434.1:33041-49641 GCA_004026705.1 Nesogale talazaci
CGTTATCTGACACACTTGGGGCAGGCTGTCAGGAGAGCCTGTCCCTGGAGAAGGGCATTGTGTTTGGTTAAGTGGAAGGACAGGGAAGGAGGTAGGCCCTCGACATGGTGGTCTAACACAGTGGCTGCAAGAATGGGCTCACATAGAAGAATTACTGTGAAGCTGGTGCAGGACCGGGCAGGGTTTCCTTCTGTTGTACATAGCGCCAACTCATGGTGCCCAACCACAGAAAGTCTGTGACGTACGTACCTTGAGAACTGGGGCCTTTTCTTCACAAATTAGCACCCGGATGTCAGGGTTTCTTAGGTCTGTGCAATAAATCTTCCTGTCCCTTCCTCCAGAATACACGTGGGTGAAGGCATCGTTGACTTGCAAAGCCCAAACACCTTCATCATGAACTCGGTACGTTGCTATACATCTCTGCTGGCCGAGGGACCACAGGCGAATTGTCCCGTCAGAACTGCCGGAGAGACACTGGGAACAAGGGCAATGAAAGTGAGAGGCCTGCCAGCAAGTTCTTGTTTGCCTGCTGTGCCCACACTCCACCTCCCCTCTGACAACAACTCTCTCTCTTTCTCTCTGTCACACACACACACACACACACACACACGCACGCACGCACACATGCACGCACGCAAGCACGCACACACGCACCATTAAGGGCTTCTGATGAGTATGCACATGCTGGAGTGACCAAGGCAACAGTGCATACTCAAGCAGGGGAGCCCTGGGAGCACACTGCCTCTGCTCTCAGCATGGCCACCTGGTGGTCTTAGGTAAAACCTGCAGGAAAGCCCTAAGCCCCGCTTAGATGCTCTCCTGCTCCGGAAGTGGTCTTTGAAAGCAGCAGAAGCTCAGGTAGTAGTCTGCACTAAGCCTGTGGGTCTGAGTGTGGTCCCCACAGTATCAACATCTCCTGGGAACTTGTTAAAAATGCAAATTCTAGGGCTGAGCCCCGGTGGCGTAGTGGTTGTGTGCATGACTGTGGCCCACTAGGACGGGGGTTCAATTCCAGCAGTGGGGCTGGGCCTCCTACTCCCACCACCGGAGAGCAGTGATGCAACCCCCCCCCCCCCCAAATGCAAATTCTAAGGTGTCTCTCCAGACCTAACGAAAGCCTTACGTGTGATCCCTTGCAACCTAGACCATGCATACACAGAGGGTAGACTTTTGGTTCCCTTGATAACAGGCAGCCATTAAGCAACCTGACGAGGATAATGAAGGCAGGCCTAAGAGACTGGAAGACCTCATCTGCTTTCACAGGCTCTTTGAAGCCGGGAAGCTTGACAAGCACTACCCTAGGCCAGCAGGGTTTCTGAGTCCTGGGCCACACCTCCTCTCTGTCCCCTTAGTCACAGCTCTGGATTCCTGACAGCCTGCCAGGCCTCTAAGAATCTATTGACCGGAGCCAGAAAAAGCTCGAGTTCCAGGCTTACTCTCAGTCTACTGACCTGGACACTTTCTGTCTGAGTCACAGATTCACATCTATTAATACAAACTGTAGACCCCCAGCATTCAGAGGGTTACAAAATCTGCTGTTTGGCAACACCTGATGGCGCAAGGGAGTCAACCACACAGCAGCCTCTTGAGTTGCTCGTGCACCAATTACAACTGAAGACCCTGTGAGTTTAACCAAGTCAGGCTGAACCCACCCCCCCCAGCCCATCCTCAGCATGCTTGGTGCTCTCTACGAGCTACCGTGGTGCCTTGCGAAGGAGGGCAGAACCCCCTGAAGGGACAAATGACCCCAAGGTGAGAGCAACTGCTGGTGCTGGTGTATGACGTGAGGTGGGCAAAACGCTTCTGCGAAGAGCAGATTTGGAAGGTGCAGAAGTACACCAGCCCTCTAAGAATGGCAGAAATGAACCGGTCTGCCTGGTGACCCGAAGAGGCTTTTAGAATTCTAAACCCAAACCAAACCCATTGCCACTGACTCCGAGCGCCCCTACACAGGGTCTCCAAGGCGCTACGTCTTCAGGGGAGGAGAGCGCCGCATCTTCCTCTATCGAAGCAGCTTGTGGGTTAGAGGTGCTGACTTTGTGATTGGCAGCCCCAGTGACACCAGGGCTGTCTTTCAGAACTCGAGCAACAGTTGTTACTTACAGACACACATACAAGGAGAGTCTCTCTACAAGCTGACAAGAACAGCAGTGGTTGAATCGCTGATACCAATTGCTCTTCAAAGGAGAACCTTGAAACTCATCAGTAAAAGATACGGAGTTGGGTGACAAGCAGACCTTCAATCAGTGTGTGGGGCAACTCTGGTAGGGCTCTGGTACTCCCCATTCCAGGAAGAGATGCTACGCCAAATGGGCAAAGCGCTTAGTAAAGCTTTGAGCCCACAGGTCGGAGACCTGGCACATACAGAGGTAAGAGCTTTGGGATCCTTGGTAGCTGGCAGCCAGTGAGCAACGGAAAGAAGATTAGCTTGGGCAACTGGCAATAGGAAAGGGATAGTCCCCAACCCAAACCTAACAGTCGGAAACAGTTAAGGAACCATGAACCATCTCTGATGTTAGCCAGTAGTCTCAGACTGCTAAAAAGCAGCCTCCCCCGCCCCTGTCTTAAGTCTATAATTGATTGCTATTCAGAGTGCTGGAGAGCATAAAGGAAGGAAGTCCTGTTTCACAGGCATTCCCGAGACAAAGGAGTCCCGTGAGCTCAGCAGTTCAGTACTGAGCTGCTCATTGCAAGGCTGGGGTCCAGCCCCCCCAGCTGCTTTGTGGGATAAGGAAGAGGCAATATGCTTCCAAATAAATGACTGCCATGAACAACCCAAGGGGCAGATCAACTCTGTCGTATAGAGCTGCTGTCAGGTGAACCCCATCAACGCTGGAGCGACCTATCTGTAAGGTTACACTTGATGCAAATAGCTCCTCCTGCCTCTACCCTTCCAGGGGACAACATGAGTCCCCCTTGAGTGGTCCCTCCTGGGACTAGGAGAGACCATCCCATATGACTCTGCTCAATCAGACAGAGGGGCAAGTGTGTCAGGCTCGGTTGCTGCGGACCAACCCGAGTGCTTCTGGGATGGTGCTTCATGCGTCATTGCCCAGCAGGCCAGGGGAGTCGGGAGTTAAGAAGGGTCAAGGCACTTCTCAGACCTCCGGGGCTTTCAGCTGCCTTCACCGCCAGACAAACTGAGCACAACACACAAGCGCGGACTCAAACAAAGATGGCAGCTGTACTTCCTCAAAAAACGATGTAGGCACACAGCAAGGGTGCAAGACTGGGCTCAGGAATGTTAGCACTGAGTCAAAGCAACAACACTGCTGAGAGAACTTTTCATAAACAGAGTCTCTTCAGAATAGAACTTCAGAGAGTGAGATTTGCCAGATGAGGCAATAACACGGTAAGTGAGACACCAAGCTGATGTCCATAGGATTTACTGGCCTAGTATACACACCTCAGTCCAGGCTTGTGACTTACCCAAGACAAGAGACCTGACATTTACAAACCATTGGGCAAAACTGCAGAATGAAATATAGACTCTGGTCCACTAGAGAATGCCTGGAAGTCTCTTGCATAATACTGACACATTCATGAATCAGTAAGCAAAATCAACTTTTTTTCCTCCTCCCTTTAGCCTATAAATCCAAACTCAAACTCATTGCCACTGAGTGGAGGCCGGCTCACGGCAACCCTACAGGACAGAGCGGAAACGAGTTGCTAAGGCTTTGCAGGGGTAGAAAGCGCCATCTCCCTCCCATGGAATAGCTGGTGGTTTTGAACTGCTGACCTTCCAGATCACAGCCCAATGTGCAACCACTACACCAGGGCTTTATTCTACAAGAGCAGTTCTTATTGCAGCTATTTTGTGTGCCAAGCCCTGCTATGCCACATTAAATCTGCCCAGGCTAAATTTGCATCGAGTCTATTTCTCAGTAAGAAAAATGGATTGTGTCAAAATAAAGGGAGAAATGATAGCTGCTGAATTATGCTAAAGTTCTCTCACATCACCGCTTATGGCAAATGCAGCTGATTTTAAGTGGGTGTCTAACTGTAAATGTAATATTTAAGTTTTCCTACACAAAAAACCACCCAATGCCCAGAGTGGAGGCCAACTCACAACAACTTAGATAAAGCACACCCGGCGCTGTGTGCCCAGAAAAGAAGGCCTGGGACAGAGCAGGCAGGCAACCTTTGGAAAGTCTCTATGCCCAGAGTCACGCTCTAGACACCACCTGGCCCTCCAGCCTTCCTTAAAGGCAGTCCCAGAGAGCACGGATCTAGTCCAATTCTGGAGAAAGCTAACCAGACTCAAATACAGCCTTGCAGCTCTATCACAAAACAATGCGATGCTGACTGCAGTGGGCTTCTTCAGCTCACAAGAAAAGGAGGCTGGAAAAGAACTGGAGGGCTCTAGAAAAGGCCCATGCTCCCAGGAAACAAATGTGTTTATTATTGCTAAGCCTCTCACCAACTACATAAAACATCTTATTCGGATTACTACTGCGCTGGTGTTGGCAAACTAAGGACTAATAAGGCTACACAGTACATAAACCAGAATCTTTTGAATCTCTGAAGATAGCTACAGGTCTCTTTAAGGCTGTACAGGTCCTAAAAACATGATTTTCTTCTTTTGGTTACTTTTTCAAGCTTCCCTTTAAGACAAAGGTCCCCCAAATTATTTAGCAACCCCTGACAATGATAAATTTTTATATTATACCTGTTAAGTCAGAATAAAATATAGGTATCCGCTTTTGCAGTCCCTGCAAAACACACACACGCACACGCACACACACGCCCTGCCCTTGCTGCATTGTTGTAATGCTGTTGGGGTAGGGGTGTGCCAGGGGCAATAATGCCCACTTTGGAAAACAATACTTTAAAAGCTTCAGAGATAAACAATGGTTTCTTTGCTTCATGCCTGACTGGCCTACACAAATATAGTTTAAGGTAATTTCCATTTTATATTTCCCAATTTTATGACACAATTTTCATCATGTAAAATGTTGGAGTAACAGACTGAAGGTGGAATTCACTTCATAATCTTTTTACTCTCCCTTTTCTGAGCCTACTGCAATCAGTTCACATGAGCTCTGGACTCACCACGGTTCTGGAAGGCCAGAGGCATGGTAGAGGTATATATCTTGTCATGAAACAATGCTCAGCTTCTCTTATTTTACTTTTAAGTTATCTACATTGACGAACAGTTCACCTTTTTCTACTGAGAGAACATGCAGAACTGCAGACTCTAATTCACAGTACTATTCTATGTGCAAACATTACCAAAATGTTTTCCTTTGAATTACTGACACTAAGCAATATGTTGAGAAAGAGTTAGAACTACAGCTGTACAGTCACTGACAAGCTCTGCCTTGAAGCCAGAACACTTACCACTCAATATTCGTACAGTGGCAAGAAGCATTCAATACCAAAGCGTCCTTCTTCTGCATTATACAAGGTCGCATCTCACACTGGTTCCCTACGTTCAGCATCCCAATTGCATATATTATTTGGAATAGAACTATTCTGAAAAAATGTACTGTTCTGCTTTTATTTAAAAGTGATATAAATATCTAACAGTAACTTCAAAATATAGATTACTATAAGGGGGCTTCAAAAAAGTTCCTGGAATAATGGAATGACAAGACAATGAAATTTTCGCATGAGCTTTCTGAAGCCTCCTTGTTACAGGATCAAGTGAACATTTCACAAGTTTAAAAACAGCATAGTTAAGTCATAGCCTGTGTGGCGTTGGGTTCACAAATCAATCTATGCCACAGTGTGTAAAGCAGGGATAGCCCTTCCTGCCAGCCAACAAGGCTCTTTCTGTCCATTAGCGCTCATTATGGAGACCAGCTTCACGGCATCCCCTCTCAGTGCCAGCTCTCGCACAGGCTGGCCATTTTGTATTACTCAGTTAATGTACCCAGAGATTATTCTCTTTCATTTTTCACTTAAGATTTGACTAGGTTGCACTGCTCTTCTATCAACAGAAATTATAAACAGTAATCTTGGGCCAAAAGCCATTTAAAAATCTATGTTAGGCACAATGGGTGGATGCATGGAGCAACTTCACTAGCAGTAATACTGTACTAGTCAAAGGACACTTTTGGATTATCACAGCCTATAATTATTATCTGATGCAAAAGAAAAAAGAAAAGGAGGCAATTAATGCTCCCATCACTGAATAGCTTTGAGAACCTACAGAAGTTAAAACAGGAGCTGCTCAATGTTACCACCTCCCTGTCAGGCACTGGCATACTACTGGTTTGTCATAACTGCAAACGCTCTAGAGGAATTCCAACCTGCTGAATGTCCGCTGCACGACAGTTACGGACAAGTTACAGAATCAACGCCCAGGTAAGTGTGCATACCTGTGTGCCATCTCGGTTCAATAGCAATGCTTTCACATTATCTGTGTGTCCTTTGAGCTTCATAAGTTTTGCACATGTTCTTGGATCCCATACTCTTAAAACCTGAGAAATTAAAATGATATATTTACATGTACACACAACGCAAACTGAATACATATGTACACACACACACACACACACCATCAAATTTACGTAGCAGAAACTTATCTATACCAAATGACAACGACAGGATCCTGAAAAGCTAACACTGTGTTTCAGGCAATGGGCACTGTCTATGGCTTTCATCCTTACCAAGGAGGAGGAAGCCTATTAATGTCAAAAAAAGAACAGGACTCTCCCCTCTTTATTCCTTGCCCTTCTCTCTCTCCACAATGCAAGTTATACTCTTATGCTTAAATAAAACTCCCCTTTAAGTATTCACCAGGTAAAGTAATTTTCTATGTACTTAATACAAATTTAATTATTTTAATTTTCCCTCCTCCCTGATGTTCAAAGTCAAGTTTAAGGTAAGGTTCCTCTTACCTTCTCGGTGGACCCTGATACAATGATTGTTCCCAGTTGATTCATTGCCAGGCTGTAAATGGAGTCTTTGTTCCCACTTAAAGAAGAAGCTATTAAAGGACAAATGGAGCTAAATGTTAAACAAATCATCAGCTATTTAGTGGCTAATCAGCAAAAATCGCAAGTTTAATTATTTGGTTTAGAAACCCTTATCTCTACATATTCCCTAAGGGGGAAAAAAATCTATAATGGAGATAATTCTAAGCCACAGGCCACAGCATTGCTGTCAAATTTTAACACCTTTATGGATTCGAGTATATGTACTTGCAAGTTGAATTGCACTTTTGCTTTAAAACTGTGCATATAAGTGAAAATATATTCAAACATATGTGCCAGTGAACATAAGACCCAAAGTTCAATCTCACTGGTAGTCAAAGAAATAAAAATCAAAGCAAAATATTATTTTTACCCATCAGACAAAAGGCAATCCTTAATTCTGCAAACAGTCCAGTAAAAGGCTCTCATACATTCTTTAAAGCAGGATGAATTAATACACTTTTGGAAGGAAATCACATTCTGTGTAGCAAGAATCAAAATGTCCCTGTCCTTTCACTCAAAGCTCACCATAACTGAAGTTAAAAGGCCTAATATGTACACAACATGATTCCGGTTTTACAATATAGCATAAATATGAACACATACAGAGTGACGTTCAGAGGAGTACAAGGAGTTAATGCAGATATTTAGAAAGGTGTCCACTTGTTGTAAATGTCCATTAAGTGTTAGCTATTAGTACTATTTTGTAATCATTTAAACAAAACTTGTATGATGTCCTCGCTAAACCATTCTATGCCAGGTGGTTTTGCAGCAGGATGTGTCATCCCCGGCCTGGACTCTGACCTGGGGAAATTCTTGCCTTTTGCTGCTTTGCTCCCTCCCATGAACACTTCTTACAATCAAACCTTTTGTGTAGAGTCAGAGGACAAAGATGTGTCACATTCAACATTCCACAAAGAGTAGCCACTGCACTGCTGAGTCAACAGGTGACTAGCACAATCAGGGAATATAGCATTTGGATGGCCACAAGTTTACAGGTAACAGTGCAGAACATATCTTCAGAAATTACAAACAACAGCCATACAAGGCTGTATTACTAGAAGTGCGTTAGCTTTGGCAGTGAGTAATCCACCGAGCCATGTCTAAGTCACTACAAACTGGACCACCAATGGGGTCGCTGGGTAGTTCACACCCATGTCCTGAGCACAGTAGACCTTTCAGGCCAGGGTTGGCCAGAAACATGGTCCTGAGAACCCTGATACCTGGCCTAGAAGCTTCTCAAGTAGAGTGGGCTAGGTGAGGCCGAATTTCAAGTCTAGGCTTGTAGTATGTCTGATCGGAGAGTCTGAGGTCTTTTGTTTGAGAATCTACCCACCTCCATGAGCGGCTGTGAATTGTTTCTCAAAAAACCACACATAGCTAGGCTCCCTAGACTTTCCTAGAGTTGGCTGGATCCTCCAGGGCAGTGGTTCTCAACTGTCCTAATGCCTCGAACCTCTAATACAGTTTCTCATGTTGTGGTGACCCCCCCAGCCACAAAATTGTTTTTGTTGTTACTTCATAACTGTCATTTTGCTGTTATGAATCATAATGTAAATATCTGAAGTGTAGGATGTATTTTCCTTGTTACAATATATAATTAAAGCTTAGTGTTTAATCACCAAAACAATATGCAATTATATATTGTGAGGCATTTATTTTTTAATGTCTTTGTTTGTTTGTTTTTTGGGGGGGCATCACTGCCCTCTGGTGTTTGGAGTAGGAGGCACAGCCTTTGCTCCTGTGGAGCCGCTGCTGGGTGAGGCATTTACTTTTAACGACAAATAAATGAAATTTTGTCTGGAAGCATGGTGCAGCATGGAGAACAGTCTTCACATAGGTTACTTGTATGTGGGCGTATCTGCATGTGGGCGGGCCCACCTGGAGATGGAGAGAGGAATGGCGTCTGGCTTCCTAAGACCATCGAAAATCTGTGTTTTCCAATGGTCTAAGGTGATCCCCGTGAAAGGGTCACTCAACCCCCAAAGGGGTTGCTACCAACAGGTTGAGAACCGCTTTTCTATGGTTATTCTGAAAGGGTTTTCTAAAATTGAGACTGAAAACCTTTTCTTTCCTATTTCTGAGTATCTTTCATCTTGGCCATTAACACAAAGGTTCTTAACATATACAGTAACCCGTGTACAAGTCAAAACTGGATACTTTATCAAGTACAAACCACTTCTGTGGCGGTCATGTACTTAGATTAATTTCATGATTGGGATGTAGGGGTGGTGTCTAGCCTGTTAATCTGGAGATAGCCATTGAGTAGCCAATGAGGCCTCTGTGTGGGCATGGCTTTCTCCTAATAGGTCAAGAAGTCTTGCGATATTTCCCTCATGAAGATGAGAAGCTATCTCCCCAGTTGTTGGGAGTTAGCCTCAGAGACGATGAATTCCGGACAAGACAAGATGGCAGTGTCCGAGCTGCTGCAGGAGCCAGAGGAGAAGTCACACGGCCTTGCCCTGATGGAACCAGACCTCTGAGGTTGGAGAGGCCATGGGGAGACCCCTGTCAGCGCTGAGTTGCTTCTACCACCACTGGATACTGGTGATGGACCCTAAGGCCTGGAAGCAAGGAGCCATGGGGAGACCCCTTCCGGCACCAGGACTCTGCACCCACTGGCCTGTGACTTCGTGCGTCGGAAGGAGACTTGTAGACTGATATCGGGCATATGGGCTAATATCAGACTTTTGACTTTAAACTGGACTGGGTTGGGATACTTTCTCAAAGTCCCATTCCTCTTGTATATAAATCCTTTCCTTATATTCATATGCATGTCTGTGAAATTTGTTCCTCTAGTCTACCCAGACTGACACAACTTCCATCAACAATATCTGATGAGAGGATGGCTTTGGGTCATGTAATGCTGTGGGAGATACGAAGTAGTAATAAGACAGACTCTTTTGCTCTGCAAAAAATTACACTTTAGCCAGGAAGCTAAGACATACGCAGGTACAAAAATAGTCAGGAGAAGTTATCATTTTTAGGCTGCCGTGAGGAGCTGTCTCCTAATAGCTTAATCACACTGTTGGAGGCTAGAACGCTGTAGGTTAGAAACACTGTGAAAATATGAACCATTTTCTTGATGCAAACCTATCAAAGATTTTTATATGCCACTCTTTATTTATGATCTTGAAGATTACTGATGAAAAAGATGACCATTTAAAAAAGTTTTTTCTTCTCCAGTCTCACACTACCACAAATTATGCAGCCAACTTTCCCACATTTGGGGAAATCGCAGGGGTCAGCACATCTGGAGTGCAATGGAAAAGCCTCGCCCTGGGAAAACCACCTTCGTGATCATGGTATCCTCCCCTGCCAGGTAAGTATTTTATTTTATTTTTTTTTGGCATCACTGCTCTCCGGTGGTGGGAGTAGGAGGCCCAGCCCCACTGCTGGAATTGAACCTCTGTCCCAGTGGGCCGCAGTCCCGCGCACGACCACTACGCCACCGGGGCTCAGCCCACCAGGTAAGTATTTTTAAAATGTTTTAACTCCCTTACTTGTGACAGTGTTATTGGAGGCAGTCAGTGCTGTTAGAGTATTCACATCCCAAAGAAATATCTGTCTGTCCAATCCAGCTGAGGCTACCAGTTCTTTATCCTTGGCATATGCTAAGGCTTTGACATAATCCTGTAACAGAAAAGACATACTATGATGCACCCTGCAGATCGCGAAGACAGTCAGTCACATAAGTACTAAGATCTCAACACCATACCTCAGACACTAAGAATTATATGGTTGTTACGTTACCTTATGTGTCCTTAATGTTGACATGCAAAATCCCTTATGTGCATTCCATACTTTTACTGTTGTATCAGAAGAAGCAGATATTACTAGAAAAGGCAAACAATTGAGATGTATGTTAGTAGACTTATAACTACACTAAAGCTTTATTTTAACATATAACACTAAGCTAATGGCCACACGCACCCACATGCATGAACTAGAATACTCTCAGTATTTTAAATGTTTCTGAAGATTCTCTGTAATACATACTACAAACAAAATAATTGATTTGACCAGAATCAGAACAAAAAGGACTATTAACAAAGGCTAAAGGAAGAATGCACCTCGTAGGAATTTACTTTTACAATGGATATTAAAAATTTGTGGGAAAATTCCATTACCTTTTAATTCCATTTTTTCATATACTTTTGGATGCCCCTCATATATTTCAAAAGCAAGTAAAAATAAATGATGCTGCTCAGAAGTGAGAAGAGCGGTCACCCTTGGCCCTTGGTATGTTCTGCATTTTGATTTGGATACTATTACAAAGGACATCTTACTTTGCAAAAATTCATGAAGCTACACTCTTAGGACATGTGGGCATACTATACTTCATTTTTAAGGATGATACAAAAAAAGGAAATAGAGGAAAATCTTCTAGAAACCCAAGAATCTAACGAAATACGTACATGTTTTCCCATTACAGCAGAGCACGATGTCGTTTACCCAGTCGGTGTGGTGTTCCATCGATGCTATATATGGATCTTGCTAGGGGTGGAAATGACAAAAGTGGCATAAGGTTGGGCCAGAGGATGAACCATACCAGGGATTATGTAAACACCCAGTCGTCATGGATCCCGTCACAAGTTCGTGGCACCCCTTGAGCACCGTGTAGAACTGGGCTCCTTCGTGCTTTCCATGCTGGTTTCACAGTCGACAATTCCAAGGTGGTCTTTCTTCTAAGAAGCCTGTGTGTGGACTGGAACTTCCAGCCTTTCAGTGAGCAGCTAAGTGGGTTAACTGGCTGTACCACAAATTATAGATGTGCTTACATTATTCAGTTAATTGCTTTCTGTTTTTCAAATGAGCAATATATGTTACCGTGTAATTTGCTCACACAGGAGAGGCATCCAGCTAACCGTCGATGGGCTTCTGCCTCCGGGGCAGTTTTGTAGCTAATGACCGAGGAGTGGGCGTGAACTTAAGGGCATACCACGTCAGCACAGGACTTCAGGACAAGCGCTTCAATTCTGCATTGTAGTAGTGCAGACCACAGGCCCCGGGCTCAGCATCGTGGGAGGCACGACATGTTCACTCCCAGATGGACCTAACTGATCCTGCCAGCAAGAGCGATCTGAAGTCTGGTGTGGCAAAAGCTCACAGCCCGGGGGAAGGGTGTGATCCGGCTGTATGGGGAGAGGGACACTGCTGCTTGTCTCCCTGACCCATTTGCACCTTCTCAGCGAACCGCTCCTCCCCTTTCATCTGCAGGCCCTCACAGGAGAAGGCAAGGGCGGAGGGAGCACTACCTGAAGCGCCATGGCAATTCCGTAACTCAAGAGGCCTTCTGGACCGGTTGGCGAGGGCGTTTCAAAAAGACTCTTGAGTTACACCCTACAAATGAAGACAGGTAATTTCTAGATGCCTTTTGGACAGAGAAATGAGCTGGACCCAGCGTCCCAGACTCTTTCAAGTGGTTTCCTTAATTTGTTTGAAATACTGTGAATTCCCACAAAGGTGAGATCTCACATCACAGATAGTGCCAGAAGGCATTTCAATGCCAAACACAAGGACTTTCTTACTTTCTCCTGGGTTCTCACCACTGCCATTTGTAGAAGCAGCCGTGTCCCCCCAATGATGTAAAGCAGCAGTTCTTTTTCTGGACTCAATGTCAGGCTTGTTGAACTTACAGCATATTTCAGAGAAATAAAAGGTCTCGCACATGAAGTTTAGGGTTCTACTCTTCTGAAATTTACCAGCTATTTAACCATGGGTTTTTCAGAACCTGCTTTCCCTTCTACAGAATTGGATCACAACAGCATCATTGGAGGATGTGTGTCATCATGAAAATGCAAACAGTGTCGCACACATTAAGGGTTCAACACAAGTTCCTTTTCTTCCTGTTCTTTATGCAATGTGGGCATTCGCACAAAATGCCATTTCCATTTGACTGGGGGGGAAGGAAAGGTTATCTTGTGAACCCCTGCTTGAGAAAGCAAACTTTCTATTAACCTCCTAATGCAAGAGTGTATGCATCTTCAAATTTTTTCATTGATTGAATATGATTTTATAAGACCCCTGTGGGTTTGGGGCATACCATAATAATTTTAAAATGAAGACATAAAATGATACATCACAAATTCCACAGCATCTCCTTGTTTGTTTAGCAGCACTATGAAGAGACACCAAGTGGCTTTCTGGAACTCATTTAAAGTAGCCCTCCTAAGAGACACATCTCTTTGTTCCTTTGCAGCAGAGAGCTCTCTCTTAGCACAAACCTAATTTACACAGCCCTTGCCTTAGCTAAGACACTCTGGAAAGCCCCAGGGCTGTTTTTCTCAGCAATTGCAATGTCGTTAAAGCATGTCCCAAACCTCAATGCTCAGATATTAAGCAGGGGGCTGTGAAAGGTCCTCAGTAGGCAGAGAAAATCATTTGTCCGAAATTTAGCACGTGCCTAGACTGAAGACGTAAACTTGACTGCTGCCATACCTTGTGCTGATTTACACTCCATATTCTTATGATGGAGTCTCGCCCGGCAGTGAAGAGTCTGTTCAGTGCTGGATCCAGCTGCAGGGCATTGACTCCATTCCGATTGTACTTTTCCACTTCATCTCGGATAACGTAGGACACCTGACAAACAATCAACATTTTTCTTTTTTAACTTATAAAACATGAAATAGAAAAATCTACACTCTGAATGGTCACTCTGATCTCAAAATTCTGTGCTGAATGGGCTAATTTTTCAATCCAACTATTGTCTGATTTTCATTGTCCTCTTCCTGTCACCCCCCATTACCCTATCACTTATTCACTTGTTTCTTTCCCATCCTTATTGCATTCTATACTTCTCCATTTTGTTTAGTCTGCATCTTCGTTAGAACAAAAGCTGCAAGAGGACAAAAAACTTGTTTACCCTTTTCTCCTGCTATGATTCCCTTATCACACTGTCTAGAACATTAAAGACCGTTAAATAAATATTGCTACAAGACTTAGAGCTCAGAAAACCACCAAGCACCACGTTGGCTTCGATGTCAACTTTGGTCTCTGTCAGTAACTCACTCTGGGGGCTCCAAGGTCTCTAATTAGCAGACACTGCTGCAGATCGGAACCTCAGTTTTCAAACTTCTCCAAGATTACAGCTGATGGGTCAAGAAGGACAGATCAGAGGATAGCAGGCTGACCATCAGGCAAGTGGAAGGAATTCTCCTCCACGTGAATTTAAAATGCTGATATATCTCTAAACTGCATGACAATCATGACATTTTAAAATGAAATGTGCATTGCCCAATTCTGTAGGATGTAGCAATCATTGTAGTAAAAATGTTTCAAAACATTAAATGCCTAATATACTTTACAATGACTCCACATGTCTGGAAGGAGACATCTATGAGGGGGCTCCAAAACATGTGCAGAAAAATACTTAGAAGATAGTGTCCACAAACTCTTGGAAGGCCCCTTGAACCGGCATACCCCACAGACCCTGCAGGCTTGGTTCCAAACTACTGCAATAAAGCGAGTCACACATTATTCGGTTTCTTAACACCTATGAAAGTTATGTTCACATTATAGTGTCGTCTACTAAATGTGCTATGAAAAAGTTTGAAAACATGGAGAGGGTGATCAAAATGTGACACAGACACACACGGTGAGCCCAGGTTGCTGGGGAGATAGCAGTGAACAAGTTCTACGTGGGAACAAGGCCGTGGGTCACCACAACCCTTTGCGGTATTTGCAAACCATGAAACGAGGCATCTTTCTCTGTCACTAAGAGCAAATATCCCTGAGCAATGAGAATGGGGGGGATTTTCACTCTCTTTTCAGTGTATCTAATTTTTTCACAATGAAAAAATTAGTTTTTAAAATACATCATGGGCTGAGCCCCGGTGGCATAGTGGTTGTGCGCGGGACTGTGGCCCACTGGGACGGAGGTTCAATTCCGGCTCCCAGGAGCAAAGGCTGGGCCTCCTACTCCCACCACCAGGGCAGTGATGCCTAAAAAAAAAAATTAAAAAAAAATAAATAAATAAAATAAAATACATCATGTAAGTTTCATCCAAGTAATTTTTATATGTTCTTTATACTCTTCCAGTTTATTTTTCCCAAACTCTCTACTCCAAACTCCAACCTCTTGCATATGAGTCACTCCTGATTCAAGGGAGCCCAGTGGGGAGAGCCGTCCGCTCTCCCCCCCCTCCCAACCGTCTGCTCCCCAGGGGGTTGAGCTGCCAGCTTGAGGAAAGGTCCCTGAATGGTGGGTGCAGTTTGCGCCTGACTATTGGTAAGAGCCCAGTGCTGCTACTGAAGATACTTTCAGCCAAGAAAACCCGGGGTCCCAGGGCTACCATGCTCAAGACAGAGGTTCACCAAGAGCTAGAATTGCCTAGTTGCTAACGGGGCTTAATCTTGACAGGTTAGAATGCCAGACCTTTTGGAATTTTGTAAATGCACAGCAAAGTTAATGAAAAGGGAGTCAAATCAAGTTAAGCGCACATCACTAAACAACAAAGAGGGATGATCTAAACGCTGGTGGAGATAGAGGAGCAGGAAGAGAGGAAAATGGGTCCATTTCAAAGTTGAATGAAATAGCATGGACTCCAAAGAAAACATCAGGTGGAGAGGCCCTTGAGAACAGTGCCTTCCTAAACTCAGAATTATGCTACCTAAGCTTCTTTATGTTGTCAAGCCAGGTGCTTACGTCCTCCTGCAGCACAGGGGATGCAAATAAACTATCGATCATGCTTAAAATGGATGAACCAAATGTTTATAGGAGATGCACAACATTTAGAAAAATATAAGCAACGATCCAAAAAGTTGTTGATATTTCAAACCCACCCAACTGCACCAATAAAGAAATGCCTGGTATTCTATACTGTAAAGATGAAGCCCTGTTATCTGAGTGATAGGTATGTCTTTGTAAGCAGAAGAGGTGAATCGAAAGGAAGCAAATGAGAAGACAGACGTATTAACTGAGCACACAAACGAGGTCCTGGAAATTGCCCTTCAGAGAAGAGTGGAGAGCACAAAAGGAGAGGCGACGAGGGTTTTTAGTTACCAGCCTGCCTTGAAAAAGGTGAGGTGTCTGTAAGAGCTCAGCAATGGCGTGGGAAGCCAGGCCTGCAGGATGAGGTTTGTGTTCTGGAAAAGCCAATTCAAGGGATTCTGAGAGAAAAATAATGGGGGCAATCCACCCAATATCAAGCGTCCAGTTCAGTTTTTACACTGTAAGAATTTGCAGCTGGCCCACCAAGCTTGACTAATTTCTCTAGCAGTTATCTGGGAAAGGAATCAGATGGTAGGACGTTCCACTGCATTTCATGTGCTGTCTCTCAACTTCAAAGTGGATAACCTCCACAATTATGTGAAGTATGCCATGCGGGAAAACATTTTTCTGAGGTCACGATTTTCTTTGAAGACAGATTTGCAAGTGCATGAATTGCTAGGGGAGCACACACCGCAGTCTTAGCCGTTATTTCACATCTAAAAATGAGAAATGCAGACTTGGGCAAGCCCTCTGGTTAGGATCCCTAAGGTGAAAACCAAGGTCTCATTCCTTACTGGAAGCCCTGTGGGAGAATCCACTTCCAAGCTCACTCAGGGCGTCGGTCAAATTCCCTTCATGGGTTTTCACGTCTCTGGAATCTCAGAAACCCACAGGGGCAGTTCCACGCTGTCCCCCAGGGTGGCCATGAGCTGGGTCAGCTTGACGACAGTGAGTTTGGCTTGCGGCC
>PVJH01012434.1:49741-64637 GCA_004026705.1 Nesogale talazaci
GGATTTGGATTATATTATTTACATTCCTTGGATTACACAGGCTGATGTTTCTTCCATGTGGACTTAGTTGAAACTTCACTTAGATGTGTGTCATCTTGCTTGATGACAAACCTATAGGGCTCCATATACTGTTCTTTCTTCTTTGCCCCCCTCCCCCAGCCCCCCAACCAGAGTGGTTTTTATGTGTAACCAACCAACACGGAAGCAGGAACCTCAGGCCTGAAGCCAAACTCAGTCGTCAAGCTGATCCAGCTTATAGCGACCCTGTCGGACAGCGTGGAACCGCCCCTGTGGGTTTCTGAGTTTCCGGGGATATAAAAACTCATGAAGTGAATTTGACCAACCAACCCTTTTCAGGCTCATGAAGGAGACACTGTGGGCTATTCCACAGGAGGGTGTTAACTCTCATCTCTACTTGGACATGGATGTCTAACAGGTACTTTTATCATAGCAGGTCCGAAAGAGGGTTTCTGCCAGTCCCCCCCAACGAGCTTCCCCTCTAATTTTTCTCATCTCAGTTAATGGCAGTGCCATTCTTCCCCTTGCTCTGCCCTTTGCAGCATCCTCAGGCCTCTCCGTCTCACCGCCTGTCAGCTAGTTCTACCTTGAGGACTCATCTCGAATTCATCACTTCTCACTCACCATGCTGGCTGGAGCCTCCATCAACATAACACTTGGATTTCTTAAACAGCTTCCTCCCTGCGGCTCCTGTTTTTGCCCTTGCTGCTCTGCAGTCTATGCATTATACAGCAGCCAGGCGGAACTTGTTCGGACAGACATCTGATTGTGGGGCTCCTCTGCTCAAATCCTACCCCTTTCTCAGTGCAAAACCAAGGGCCTATAGACCCGACAAGGCCGGGCCCATACTTGGCCTACAGGTTTCTTGTTAACTCCATCGTCCACTCCTTCCCCCCGCTGTGTCATTCATTATCACTAGACTACCCTGCCCCAATACCAGCATACGCCTACCCCGTACTTCCGTATGTTCTTCAGATCCCAGTGTGAAATCACTGTCCTGGCCACCAGCACTCATGCTTCCCTCCCCTCCCCCCCATACACACACATACACACACTCACACACACCTGGTGACTGTACTCAAACCATTTCTAACTTAATGCCCCTGTTTCCCCCAAAAGGCATTTAGGAACAATTTCACATTTACATAACAGTTGATCAAGGTATACAGGTAACATCCATATGCCTGCCATACAGATTTTACAATAAATATTTCTACATGTGCTTTATCATATACCTATCTGTCCACTTCTCAACTTATTTTTTTTTGTGTGTGTGTCCTTGAAAGGACACCACCAATACCTCTTAAAACAAAAAATTTGCAGACATCCAATCAAGTCTGACTCCTGGTGACCCAAAGGATGGGGCCGAACTGCCCCATAAAGTTTCCCGGGCAGGAGCCTTTCTGGAGGCAGACTGCCCCATCCTGCTAAGAAAAGGCAAGCAAGTGATCTCACTGCCATCAGTCACCACACCCAACCACTGCCATCAAGTCAGTTCTCACTGATGGTGGCCCTACAGCACAGGGGGGGACGGCCCCTCTGGGTTTCTGAGACTGCAATTAAAAAAATAAAGTTTTTTGGCATATAACTCACAGAACAGGCAATTCAGTAGTTGAATCATAGAAAGAAGAGTTGTATAATCCCTACTACAATCAACTGTGGAACATTTCGTCTTTCTTGTACTTATTAGCTCCCTCATCCCCCCCCAAACCCTCAAGTACCCATAATAGTTACCATCTCTACAGATTTACATATTCTATCTCTCATATACAGAAATATATGTACAACAAAATAAAAATCTAAATCGAAAAGGAGAAAATATTAAAAACCAAACTTTAAAATGGGTCTAAAGGCAGATAAGCGGTAATTTATTAAATTCTAACAAAACTACATCTGCTACAATCCACTTTTCAATGCACTCTGCATAATAGTAAAGCTATTTGCTTAACTGGTCTATGGTCAGAGGGATTCTTAGAGGCTTAATTCACTATTTGTCTTTTTCTACTTTTTCTTTTAAAGTGAAACAACTTTTAAAGGTAAGCTATTACATTTTAACCTAACTGTATCTTCGACTTTACAATGCTGTCTGATAAGCAGGTCATTCACATCTCTCAGCAGGGAGTCACTGGAGGCTTAATCTATGTGAGGATTCTACAAATGGATTTTGATCTTTCACTGTCATTTATAGCCTTCTGCAAACCATTCTGATGCCATTCCCTCCTTCGGATTTGGATTATATTATTTACATTCCTTGGATTACACAGGCTGATGTGTTTCTTCCATGTGGACTTAGTTGAAACTTCACTTAGATGTCATCTTGCTTGATGACAAACCTTTAAGGCTCCATATACTGTTCTTTCTTCTTTGCCCCCCCTCTGCCCCCACCAGAGTGGTTATTAACTACACCTATGTGTTAGTCTGGATAGGTAGAGAAATTCATAAACAGGCATATGTATATAAGGGAGAGGGTTATATATAAGAGGAATGGAACACTGGGAAAGCATCCCAACCCAGTCCAATCCAAGTCCATAAGTCTGATACTAGCCCATATGTCCAATACCAATTCATAAATCTTCTTCAGACTCACAAAGCACATGCAATGACACCAGTGCAATCACAGGCCAGTGAGTGCAGTCTTGTGTATCCAGTGGTGGTAGAAACATCTCAGCACTGGCAAGGGACCCTCTGTGGCTTCTCAAGAATCTCAGCACTGGCAGGAGTCTCTATGTGACTTTTCTGATTTTTGAGGTCTGGTTATATCAGGGTTTAATTCCATGTGGCTTCTCCTCCAGGATGTCTCACAGGGTATGTCAGTCTTGGGTCTTGTCAGTAGAACGTCTCCAAGGGACTGAGTCATACGTCTCTCACTTCCAAGGGGGAAATTCGGCCAGATTTCCCAGAATTCTCAGATGAAAGCCATGCCCACATAGAGGTCTCATTGGCTATCTCCAGACTGACAGACTAGACTCCACCCTTACACTCCCAACCCTGAAACTGACACAAGATTATATGACTGCCACAGACCACCCCTTTTCAATTTAACACTTTCACATAACTCTGTAACCTTATGTATTTTCACACAACAATAATAAAATCATATCTGTACCTAACAGGATAAAACGAAAATGCATAAAATTCAACACGTGCCATCATCATTTAAAAATAACATTCTACAAGTGAACAAAACAAAAAATATCCTCTGCCTCACAATTGCGGTTCAGTAACACCCACCCCTTAATCCTTCAATCCTATGAATATATATTCCAATCTAGTTTGTATTCCAATTTGTATATTCCAGTTTGTAAGCCAATCACTCCGTGCTTGTATGCCCCCATTTTGGGTATCCAATTTCTATATTGCCCACTTACATCAACCCAATGCACCGAGGACACAACTGTGTTTTTCAACGTTAAGAATCTTCATTCCAGTTGGAATCTTGTGAAGTCCACATCCATAAGCAAAGTCAAATCTGGACAGGCCATCCACAAAGTCAGCATCAATACACACCAGTTCACAGGCTCAAATACCTTCTCTTCCTCTCCTCGGGTTCTGGTCAAATCAATGTGGGCTGTCTCACTTAACCTCACCAGGGTATCCATTGGTCGTCTTTCCTTTAGCCCATGGTCCCATCACAAATTTTCAACATGCCTAGCCTCTCATGCTAGGTCATGAACTTCAGACCAGTCAACCTGCTCTGTCTTCTCTATTTGCTGTGAACCAAGTCCACGGGTGTCAGTGGCCAAACTCCACCCGTCTTTTTATTGCTGCACTTCTGCTTCCACTTAACAAGTAGGAGATCTGGGTGGTCGCCTAGCAAGCATTTCAGCCTGCCTCACGCTTCCTTTAACATTCTGCCCCAGAGAGGGGTTATCTTCATGGTTCCATATTTTTCCAGCTTCTGAAAATAACCAATTTTCCTTTTCTTAAATAAATGACGTTATTGGGGGATCTTACAGCTGTTACAACAATCCATACATAAATTGTATCTAGCACATCTGTACATATGTTGCCATCATATCCAAAACATTCTTTCTACTTGAGTGTGGGATGCTGCTTGCTACATATGGTAAACAGCTGTGCACTTGGAGGTCAAGGAAAGCAAGTCACAGCCTATTTCCCCGAAGAGTTACCAGCCATCTACAGCAATCGGACTATATAGTTTGCCCCACCCAAGTAGGACCACTCCCTTCTGGTAAGGGTATTGAGTTGTTCCCTTGAAGGAGATCCCAAAGGCAAGGTTGAGCCCACTCAAGGAGGACCAAGGTTAGTCTAGGGTCCACCCATATTGTCACATGCGTACCCCTAAAGCCTCCCATTTTTATCGCATGAACACCCCTAGCTTATCCCCTTTCTGTCATGCTTATGCCTATTGTGCAGCCCTTTCCTGTGATGTGTGTGGTTACCCGTCGTTGGCCAGAAATAAAGAGCAGCGACTCTCCTGCCCTCCTCCCCTCCTGCACCCCCACGTAGACCACTAAGAAGGACTGAGGTGAGCATGTTACCATGAAAATGTGTCTGACTCCTTTATTTTACCTTCTTTTCTCTCTCTCTCTCATTCTCTATGACATAATCTTTACATATCAAAACCGTATGATTGCACCTACTGGTCCCTGATAGTGTGAGGGTCTGCTTTCCCCGATACTTGGTATCAGGCTCCTTCCCCACCCCACCCCCACCCATATGAACCCTTCATAATTTATAAATTATCTTATTTTCATATTTTACACTGTTATATCTGATAGCCAGGGACCACCCATCTAGTTTCCTCACCACACTTTGCTATACCACCCCTATGTTCGAAATCACAACTCATTATGGAAGAAGGAAGTTTCCTCTTTCCCCCTTGAAGTGACTAGTGGCTTTGAACTGCTAACTTTGAGGTGGGCAGCCCAACTCATAACCACTATGCCACCAAAGCTCCACACCATCAGTAACACGCCACTCTAAAAATTAGAATGCATTACATTAACAAGAGTTCAAAATCTGCCTGTGGTTCTTTATTCTTTATGTCAATTTTACATATGGTTAAATACACAAATCTAAAGTTGATCTTTGACATATGAATACATCTGCATAATCCAAACTGATACCAGGACATCTAGGGCATTACCATCATTACTCCCATTCCTGGGAGTTCCCTCATTCTTTTCTTCCCAATTTCTGCATTCCATCCAGGCAATTCCTGATCTGACTTCTTTCACCAAGTCAGTCCCACCCACTGGAAAACACCAACAGGCAGAATCAGAATATATGTATGTACTTCTTTGTGTGGGGCTACTGACAGCTTGTAAGCCAATTTTGTACATTGAAATCAGCAAATCTGCCAATTACCGATAATTCCCCAATCTAGATTTTACAGTCCAATCTTGTGAACCAAGACTTTGCATCTTAAAATTAGATTTCAGTAGGGTTGTTCCTTTCTTTCTTTCTTTCTTTTTTTTTGTGGACCTCATTGCCCTCTGGTGGTCGTGGAAGCTACCCAGCGCTGCTCCTGTGAGACGCCACTGGATTTGAACCGCCAAGCCCGCGGGCTGCAGTTCCGCACTTAACCACCTACGCCATCGGGGCTCAGCCCTCTCTTTCTTTCTTTCTTTTTTTTTTTTTTTTAAAGGATTCTAAAAGGCAGTCTTGTATATAAAAAGGACATCTTTTTTGTCTGTTTTTTGTTTTTTGGGAGGGGACCACTGCCCTCTGGTGGTCTACCCAGTCTTGCTCCTGGAGAGCTGCTGCTGGATTTGAACCGCCAAGCCCGTGGGCCGCAGTCCCGCACTCAACAACTTATGTCACCAGGCTCAGTCCCAAAAGGGACATCTTCTAAAGCAGCTTCTCCTAAACCAGAGGTCACCCTGTCTGTAAACAAAGTTTAATTACAACACACTTGCAGGTGCTTCCAAATGATGGTGAATTGGAGTGGTTATAACATATGACTTGGTATGATCCCCAAACCCTAAAATATTTAATATCAGGCCTTTTACAAAGAAGTTTGCAGGCCCGTTTTAACAGCTGTCATACAATGATTTTTTTTTTTTTTTTGCAAATCACGCACAACACTGAGCAATGGTTTCTTTTTTTGTGTGTGGTGTGTGTGTGTGTGTGTGTGTGTGGCATCACTGCCTTGGTGGGAATAGGAAGCCCAGCCTTGCTCCTGGAGAGCTGCTGCTGGATTTGGAGCAATGGCTTCTTAAGGACTGTGTCCCATACCCCCTATTCCATGTCACCAAGAAGGGAGACCTGGCACTGGGAGCTTGGGAATAAGCCAAAATGTATGCAGCTCAATGGCAGACCGCCAACTCAACCCACTGTCTTAAAGTTGATTCTGACTCATAGCGGCCCTATAAAGGGAGAAGAGTAGAGTCACCGTGGGTTCACTAGATCAAGCTTTGCTTGAAACCAGCATTACTTGCTGTGTTTTCACTTATAGGAGTCAATGCAAGTCATTTATTACATGAAGCTGGTTAAGACAGATTTGGGGTTATTTCCAACACAAAGAACCCTTCTGTTGACAAGACCAAATATTTCTATTCTTGAACCATTGAAGATATGGCCTTTTACTACCATAAAAGAGTGTTTTGGAAACCCACAGAAGCAGTTCTATTCTGCCCTAGAATTGCTATGAGTCAGAATCCATTCTATGGCAGTGAAGTTGAGTTTTGAGGGTATGGTTGTTGAAACATTAACGATTCAAGCCTGACTTCACAAGAATTCCCAAGCAGGAGAGGTCAGAAGTTGTGGTAGAGGAAAAGATACAAGGCATGGAGCAACCAACAGGCACAAAGACTTGCTTCACTACCTGGGAAGGTTATGTATCAGATAGATGAGCTCAAATACGCGATTGTTTCTGACATTCACAAATTGACACCCGGTTTCCTCAGAAGTTAAAGACGGCAGGCCATGTGCTCATCCTTTATATAAACACCGATCACTATGTCTAAAACTACTAACAAGCAGCAACTGTGACCCCCTCTCAATTGGCAATCTGATTACTTAGCAATTACTCCCAGTCTCAAGGGTTCTTTTTGGCCTACAATTTGACAAGAAAGCTCAGAATTAGTGTCTCCTGGTCTGGAAATAGACAAGCAAAGGCAAACTGAAGTAGAGCTTAAAATTTGGAGCACTAAGTTTGTAGATGGCTGGGGTTTATCGAAGCCCCCAACCTATACAGATTCAGCCTCCACCACGTTCTGACCATCCACCAGCACTGTGAATGGCCTTGCTTTCAGGATGATATGCTGTTGTCACGCACTGTGGCAGCACTTCCAATCCATAGCGACCTTGTATACCACAGAACCAAACACTGCCCAGCACCCGGCCATGCTCACAATCGCTCTCAGGCAGACTGCCAGAGCACGTGGACGAGCACCACTGCCCTGGCTAGTGGCCAACCACCCCCCACCCTCCTCAGTCTTTTCCTGCCTCCAAGTGCCTTTCATGAAAATTGGAGTGCTGGGAGCCATACCCTGCCTACCTTGGCTAGAGGGCCCTGAACCAATCTTGCAAGCTCTCCTACTCTAGCATAATCCCAGTCATGCGGGCTGAGCCCCGGTGGCGTAGTGGTTGTGCACGGGACTGCGGCCCACTGGGACGGAGGTTCAATTCCAGCAGTGGGGCTGGGCCTCCTACTCCCACCACCGGAGAGCAGTGATGCCAAAAAAAAAAAAAAAAAAAATCCCAATCATGCAGGGTCCCATTCCTGCTTCTGTAGTCCTGTCTGCAACTGACGTACCGAAATGCCAAAACATTAAGTTCGTGGCTTCTAATTGGAAGGTTGGCACATAGAACCCAGAAGCACTTCAGAAGGAAGGCTTGACAGTCTGCTTCTGAAGTGTCACAGCCACTAGCAAACCCCGTCGGAGACAAGTCTACCCTGTAGGGTCACTATTGACTGCTGCAGTACATTACGGGTGTGCCCGCGAGTTGGTTCCAGGGACCATCCACCTCCGTGGCCTGGCATCCTTTCTAGCCTGTATCCGAGTCACGGCACCATTGTGTTAGATCTATCTCGTGGGAGAAATATACCTTGGTCCTTGGCTTCGCTGGAGAATGAATTCACTCCGAAGCCTGGATCATGATCCAAGTGATTTTTGCAACCAGCAGTCCCATCCTCTTATGTCCGTCTTTTATCTATTCTTTTTGGTACATATGAACTTACACCTGCATCTCTGTGTTTCCAGGGGCTTTCACATGCAGCCTCGGCTGCTGGGATGGGGTGGAAACTTAGGCCTTTTTGGTTGTCAGCGGTCTGCTTTGTGGTCTGGCCAGCTAGATGGCTGGGCATGCCTGTGTAAAGCCTGTTGGTTTCTGTAGGACTATGGCTCTGGTTGCTACACCTTTACTGACTTTCAACTAGGCCACACACTGTGGCTGCCATTTTCCTACCCATATTCTACATTCTCTGGCAAAATGGCGCCACCTAGTGTCCGCCATTTTGGCTGCAAGCACCTGCTGCTCCAGGCATGAGGGGGGTGCTGCCCTGGTAGCTGGTTGGTTGGGCTGCCAGAGTTAGTCCACCTTGTCCTGGGAGCTTAATGGTTCCCCTGCCCCCTTCCCTCCATTCTCTTTAACTTTCTCTTGGTTTTACAAACAAGCTGCTTTAGTGTCTGTCAGTGTAGGATGGCCTTTTCCTACCAGTTGGTTTTCCATTGCCCAGGTCTCAGTCAAAGGCATTTAGAAGCCTAACTTAACCTTGCCACCTTTGAGTGAGCAATACTGCCTCTAGCACTTTTGGGAACAGCTCTTAATACAGCTCTGTTGCCATGATGTTCCAGCCAGATATTCCAATTTCCCTAAAGGTTCCCCAAGCTGCTGGACAAATGTCCCTTTCCTTCAGAGACTTGAGAATCTGCTCCTGCCAGCAGGTGTCTTTAAAGGCCAGGTGGCCACACCAAACAGTGGCCCTCCTAGCTTGTCGTCTAGAGCATGGTCCAGACTTACACTGACGCAGAGACTGGATCCTGACCCCTCCCTCAGGCAGGGGGCACCTGCCTGAGGCCTCAGATTCACGGCACCCTGGAGGTGGGCGCCGAAGTTGGAGTTAATGACCCTGACGCATCAAGCTCTCAATAACCTTGCTTTGTGTTTTCTAGACAGGACTTACCAGCTCCATAGCCAGGCATTGCCCCCTTGGATGTACCCTAATTGGGATAGATTTGATCCGGAGAAGGTGGACAAACAGAAACTGATTTCATTTTGCAACTCTACTTGGCCATAATATATGTTAGAGCAAAGTGTATTTTTTTTGGCATCACTGCCCTCTGGTGGTCGTGGGCACTACCCAGTGCTGCTCCTGAGAGCCGCCGCTGGATTTGAACCGTGAAACCCACAGGCCGCAGTCCCGCATTCAACCACTTACACCACCGGGGCTCAGCCATAATATATTTTAGAGAAAGCAGGCTGAGCCCCAGTGGCGTAGTGGTTGTGTTAGGGACTGTGGCCCACTGGAATGGTGGTTCAAATCCAGCAGCAGCTCTCCAGGAGAGCAAGGCTGGGCCTCCTACTCTCACCAGAGGGGAGTGATGCCAAAAAAAAAAAAAAAAAAAAAGTAAGAAAGAAAAGGAGAATCTTTGCCAGAGAATGGCACACTTTCCCTTCCAACCCTGATTCCACTAAACATTTCTGTGAAGGGATGGGAAAGTGGACAGAGCTCCTGTATGTTGGAGCATTTTTCCTTTTGAGGAACAGTAAAGACCTCGGTTCCCAGTGAGACCAGGACCCCCTAAGGGACCCTGAAATTAAGGGCAACTATTCCCCCAGCCCTGATCTTGCCAACGTTCTACCGTAGGGGAGGCAGCTGCGGAGCTTGGTCCCCAGGCAGTTTACAAGTCTTTCACTCTAATTGAACTCAAGCAAATGAAAAGTGACAGGGGCAGTGACTCTAACAAGTCCGAACAGTACATAGAACACTTCCAGCACCTCACCCTAGCCTATGATTGAACCTGAAAGGATGGATGGTCACACTGGGATAGACCATGATGGAATTTGAGAAAGAACAAGTGCTCAAAGGGGCTCGGAAGTTTGCAGAGGAGTGCATGTGATGAATGTTGGGTACCCAGTAGGGTAAACAGCTGTGCCTTTAACTGGCCCTGCTTGGAATCATCGTGATCTGGAGGACAGGAGGACACAGGAACGGTGTGCATCACAGGTGGACTAAAGTCAGGTAGGGAAAGGGCCATTAATTATGCCAAAGGGACAGCGATTCCCCAAGGATCTGGGGACCCCCTGTAGGTCTTTTAGAAAGGCTAAGGGAGGCTCTGAGGAATCATCCTGCTGTGGACAGAGATTCCGACAAGGGGCAAGTCTTACTGAGGGACAAGTTCCTCACACAGGCTGCATCAGACATTCAAAGAAAGTTCCAAAAATTAGTGTGGAAACCTCAAGCAATTATTCTAGAGGAGAAGGGGACTTGTGCTAATTTTGCTTTTTTACAGCAGGGAGCAGCAACAGAGGAGGTTCAGGCCAAGGAGAAGGCAGGACATCCGGCATGCCCATGGCGGCCGCCTCCCAGGTTCCCCAGACCCATGACCAGGGTGCCAGATGCTATGTGTGTCGGGAACCGGGTCACCGGGCACAGGCCTGCCCTAGCTGGAGTGGGCCCGCCTGAGGGCCATGCCACCGTTGCAGACAAGCTGGCCACCAGGGTGTCCCGTGTCCTATGGCAGACAGGCAAGAGGGAGGGTGCCCACAGGCCAGTGAGCAGCTGCTCATAGAAGGTTGGCCCGGTCTGGCCAGTGAAGCAGCAGGAGAGCAAAAGCAGGTCTGGAACCTCAGGTGATCAATGTGGCAGCAAGGTCTGTGGATGTCCTCTCAGTTCTGGGCTGCCTCGACTGTCCTCGCCTTGCCTGGACCCCAGGAACCATTCACAGGTAACTGTGGAAGCTGCTGCACCCAGACCCCTCAGAAGCAGAGCACACAAACAAACACCCCTGAGAGCTGCTGGGTGTATTTCACTGGCACCTCAGAACAGGTAAGTACTCCACAGACAACTACCTCAGACCCCTCACAGCTTTTAAGCCTGCAAATGCTTTTACCCCGTTCCAGGATTTCCAGTGAGCAAACACTCAAGCCTGTCAGTACTAAGATTTTTAAATGCATTTCTGGTGACACTAATCCACCTCCAAGGGCACTGCCACCTCACAACCTTACTTGTCTCACTGAAACTGTTTACCAGTTTGTTTTTTTCAGAAGTTCTCAGGTTACCAAGACCTCTGAATCAAGTGTGCCAGCTTCAGGACCACCAGCCCTTGGACTCCTTCAACCTCATGGGGCCCTAAGCGGACAACCCCTACCAACAGGGTAGGAAGGGTGTGGACCCAATGCCCCACTCTGCTCCTTTTGCCAGCAGGAAGTAGCTAGAGATGCCTTCACCCAGAACCTCAAAGATTTGGGTCCATACCTCTTCAGGGAGTAATGTTAGGTAGCTAGCTTAAGGACTGGGGCGTCCATTGCACATGCTCGGATGTTCCATCTTCCAACTAGGAAGGAATGGTACACCTAGATGGGCATTACACCTGGACTGGCCCATCTGGACCAGGATCATCGACCACACCTACTAGTAGAGGACCTAAAAAGCCAGAATCCGGAATCCTTGCAGCCCCTTCTGCTTCTCCCACTGCCCCTCAAGGGTGTGCGGCATCTCTCTGTCCTCAGGACTCCATTCTCGGGGTGAAGTGCCCTGAGGCGCCTGTGTAAACCTGAAGCTTCTTCCACCGTTTATAAAACTCTCTAAGGGCTGAGCCCCGGTGGCGTAGTGGTTGTGCGCGGGACTGCGGCCCACTGGGATGGAGGTTCAATTCCAGCAGTGGGGCTGGGCCTCCTACTCCCACCACTGGAGAGCAGTGATGCCCCCCAAAAACAAAAACAAAACAAAAAAATGAAAACTCTCTTGCCTCACCAACCAGGCTGCGGCGTGAACTCTTTCTTATGGGGAGCCGAGGACCAAGGTACATTTCTTCCACGAGAGAGATCTAACAGGAAGTATGTCTTTCAGAGATCTCTCACCTGCAGTGGCTCAGAACTGCTAGCATTGGACTAGCAGCCCAGTGTGAAAGCACTGCCTGACCAAGGTTCCGTCAAGAGCTCAATATCCCCTCCTGTTCATAATCGTATAATCCATCACCCCAGAGATAATCAGCACTTTATAGCCCTGGAAATTTTGAAAACCCACTTTTCCCTTGGTGGAAATGGAATCACGGTTAGTTGCTTTTTTTTTTTTAAGTTCTCGATTTTTCCTTTCCTTTTTCAATATATATACACACACACACACACACACACACATGTAACTTAGAGTTGAGAAGAGGAATTGCTGGGTCAATGAGGGCATACAGTCCCAATTCTGACAAACAGCAAGTCACAGAACAGTGTGGCTTATGGCACCATTCAGATAAAAATATCATGTCAGACAGATACATATACAGCAGGAGGCAAAGGATACAATTGGGACAACTCTGGATGCCAGGCAACACTGGAAGATATCTGCAAACACTTTTGGTTGTCACAGTAGGGAGATGTTACAAGCAAGGTGTAAGTGGAGGCCAAAGATGATGGGAGACATCCGACAACTGACCATCTCCACAGCAAAAAACGCACTCAGCACAAGATGTCCATAATATTTCGAGTGATAAACCCTAGTTTATGATTACATGAAGGTGAGTCAGAAACTATTGCTACCCCAAGAGGGAAGTCAACACAAAACTGAAGGAGGCCAGGGAAGACACTGGGAGGGAACACGAGTTGGAGGTGAAAGAGGTAAACAGTGCTACATGCGCCAACCTGCAATAGCAGCCATCTACAAATGGATGCATGGGTTGACGCCCAGGCTGCACAGGTGTGGGAGGGCGACTAGGAGTGTACCCCTAAGTATGTAAGTATGTTTGTGTGCATATGTGTGTGTACATGTAGATACATGTATACATGTGTGTGTGTGTAATGTGTGTGTTTGACAGAAGATAGTTATGTACGTGGGCTGGCTTTTGCTATGGAAGATATTTAGGCATGTATGTGTATTGAACCTAGTGGAGCACATGGGGAACAAAGTCCTGAAAACTTCTAAGTCATAACCAAACACCTGGAAGGGAGGAGGAGCTGGGTTTGGAGGCTGAAGACAATGGTCTTGAGAGAAATCAAGGTCAAATGGCAAAAAACTGTCCACAAAGACAATGTTCCACATGCTACTTGGATAAGTAGCAACTTATTCACTGCCCTGAGCCGATTCTGACTCAAAGCCATCTCTCTAGGCCAGGCTAACTGCCCCTTTGAGTTTCCTATATGGCAACTCTTTACCAGAGTAGACAGCCTGTCTTTCTCCCACGGAATGTCTGATGGTATCGAGCAGCTGTCCTTAGCTGCTGAGTGCATAACTACTAACGTGTACAAATAGTGCCCGAGGAGGAGGAGCTGGTGTGAGAAATAGGGTGAGAGGGTTGGAGGGGGGAGCCTTGTCTGAACACTGCCTCTGGACAATCAAGAAGTCAGAGGGGTCAGCTTCCCCCAGCGCCCATGTTGTGTATTACAGACACAATGGGGAAAATCCTCCACACCACTTTACTGGCCTTATTCTCACATGCATAGTTTTCAAATTTCTTAAAGTTTCTTCCACCTTAACACCCCCCCTCCCCCCCACATCCTTTGAGAAAATCCATCAAGATGACTCCTTTGGAATGCCAAGACGGTCACCACAACTTTCAGAAGTGACCTACATGCCTTGAATTTAGCCGACTCGGCAAATCCCTCAGACACCATTGCTGACTGGATCTTACTCTTGGGATCAAGACGGTAAATCCAAGACGATCCCTGGCTCTGAATAAAATCACTGTCATTATTTCTGGTCTCGTTTAAAGGGATGCTGGGAAGATCAGCCCTTTGAGCTAGTTGATCCTCACGCAAAGCTTTTGGCGTCCATTGAGCCGAAAGCTTGCCGCGGACAAAACGGTCACTTACAACTAAAAATGCCAAGCCATGTGGGAGTCCAAGTTCAGGTGCCAACACGTCAGTGGTGATTCTATGGCCGTGTCCCACCAGCTCCTGGATTGCAGCCATAATTTCTTCTTTCACTGAGGTGGACAGGCTTCCCTTTCTTAGCTCAAGTATGAGATTCTTCTGACCTTCCTTAAAATGATTACATACACTGGAAAGTCAACTGGGGCAGTTGTAGTTAGGTCCAAATGTAATATCATTTAATCGCCCCTTTTACCCATTCTAAAGCTATTCAGTTAAAAAAACAAAGTGAAGGGGAAATGCTAATCTCTGTGGGCCAGGGATGTGACCATGCTAACATGTAGAATGCAGCGCTAAGTGGATTGCTGCAGATGCAATTAGGGTAAAACTTAGCATTTATCATTTGCTCTGCCTGTGATCCATTTAAATTTGTTCTAATTTTTAACATTTTCTGCTTTTTGATTGAAGTTTTCTATCTGTTTTACTTTTTTAGCTGTGTGTGCTTTTCAATTTACCCTGAGAAACAGGCTAGGTTAAAAATACAGAGGCAGTCACTGGCTGAGTGGTTCCTTGGGGGTAGGGCAGAGGAGGCTGGGGGGGATGGGGAGCTAATAGCGAACAGTGTGATAAAGCATCCTAAAAGTGATGTCTGCTTGTACAACTCTTCTTGATGTGAATCAACTGTTGAATTGTATGAAACGTAAATTATATGCCAATAAAACTGCCGGCTTGTTTTAATTGGCATATAATTTACTGGCAAAAACATCATCATACAATTCAACAGTTGGAAAAACTGGCTAGCTCTCTCTTAAAAGTCTTGCTGCACCTGGGATGGCACTTGTGTGAACCTACTGTGAAGCTTCTGAAATTCAGGAAGATGGCCAGTGGAGTACTGTTAAACGTTTGCTCTTAGCCCTGACTTTAAAATCACTTTTTTGGGGGGTGGGGG